>SJYA01000064.1:1075694-1108339 GCA_006410615.1 Neotragus moschatus | reverse complement strand
TTTTTTTTTTTTTATTGACTTGAAGCTCTCTGGCCTTCAAATGCATGCACTAGTAAATTCTTTGACACTGCATATGCAAGGTTGTTTTTCCATTTATAAGAAAAAAAGGTTCACTACAAATGGATAGTATGGTTCTTTTCTGGCCAGAGAGACTTTCTAAAGCATCCTTCAAGTAGGAAAAAGAAAAGTGAGTATCATTCATTTTTAGGAGTAGGTTTGTGTTGCTGTTTAGCAATTTGAATTTATTAATGGCTTTATAAATCCAATATCCATGCTAATAAAGATTTTTGTAACAGATGAAAGCAATATTTTTATTACATGAATTACATTAATTGTAAGTCCTGTGTATGTATTTCCTAGTACGGTGGAATGCTTTTTTCCTTTTCATGACATCCCACAAATTCTCAGTGTAATAATATTGCATTAAGAGTAATCCTTTGTTGAGATGATTTAAATGAATTTCTTTGCTATAGTAATAATTAAGGCTTAGTGATCCACAGTTTTTAAGTCACTGAAAACAAAAGCAAAGTTATATTGGAATTTGGACAAATATTCCACCAGTACTTGTTACCCTAAAACTTGAAATTAAAGCAATTGCTATCAATAATTAGTGAATCTACTAAAGAACCACCCTATGGAGCTAATTTTAGATAAGTGATAAACAGCAAAGCAGGCAGATGCCTAGTATAGTAAATTTTCAAGATACTGATATTAACCCTTTTTATATTCATCATTGCTGCTTACTTGAGCATTTTTAGGCAGATAATTCATCTGCATCTTTACATGTTTAATGAAGACCATCTCTGTGTTTTGGTGAAATGCTTGAGATAGTTTCACTTTGAGGGCTATTTTATTCATGCTCCAAAACCCAAATAGAGCCTGTTAACTGATTAAAATAAATATTAGAAGCATAAAGACAGATAAAAACTTTTCTCTCTGTGCCTCTCTCTATGAAATCTTTCTGTTTAACAGAAATAAGCAACTGACTTATTCTGACTATTGCTGACTTCTATTTAGAAACACTATAAAAATTCAAATAAGAGAATCAATGCCAGTTATGCCTTCGACTGTGAGCAGTTTCTGGAACAATTAATGGAAAAGATGATCAGGTTTAATAGATTACTTGAGAAGCTCGGAGTATATCACTTATGAATTTTTATGTATCTTACATAAATGAGAAATGCTAAAATCGAAGTAGTTCAAAAGATGTTTTCTTACCTTGGAATTCTACACCTGTAGCTTATTTGAGTCACCTGCAGTCTGTTCCTCCTGCTTTTAGATAATGCCATGAGGTAGCTCCTACTGCTACAATATTTTTTAAAAATGTATTTTAAATTGTTTTAGAAACTGAATTTATAATAACATCTTCCCATGTTCAAAACCAAGTGCAGGACTGTGATATATCCTTAAGGGGCAGCAGAGTTTTCATAAAAATAACTAAATAACCAGCAAATAAGTGGGAAGAATATCTTAGACATATTTCAATTACTTAATATTATTTTATTTATTTATTTGTTATGTTGCCAGGTGTCACTGAAGGGTGCTGAGGAGATTTAGGTTGATCACTGAAGAAATCTTTCTGATTAAGAAAAGGGTGATAAGCAGAGTGGCCATTCTCTCTCCTGTGATACAGATGTTAGTAGAGGCAGTGGTGATATTAATGACATCTATCCAGTGATTGCTATGTGCTAAAGTATGTGTGTTAGTCACTCAGTCGTGTCTGATTCTTTGTGACCACATGGACTGTAGCCTGCCAGGCTCCTCTGTCCATGGGATTCTCTAGGGAAGATTACTGGAGTGAGTTGCCATTTCCTTCTCTAAGGGATCTTCCCGACCCAGAGATCGAACCTGGGTCTCCTGCATGGCAGGCAGATTCTTTACCATCTGAGCCACCAAGGAAACACCATGCTAAACATTCCAATAATTCACATTTAATTCAGTCCTTTACAGTCCTGAGCTTCATTTTATTCTCACGTTACAGAAAAAAAAAAAAAAAAAGCGAATCTTAGAGAAGTTCACACATCCAGAATCACAAACCTAGCAGATTATGGAGCTGAGACTAGAACAGCCAAACCATTAAAAATTACTTACATTCTCTAGGTCTTAGATTTTCCTGTGTATTAACAGAATGAAGATAAGAAGACCCATCTCATAATGTTTGTAGTAGAAGATGAGGTAATAGGCAAAAGCACCCAGCTCATGTTTAATGTGTGTTATTTATCCTCTTTGATTAAGGAGGATTAAACAGTACTGCTCAAACTCTGTCAAATATAATATTGCATTTAAATTATGTTTATATCCCATTACTAAGCTATAAGCTCTAGGAGAACTTGGCTGGAACCATGTTTTATTCCTTCCATAGCTCCTTGTCTTATACTAGCACATGTCCTAGGACTTAGAAAGTATGTGTGTTGCCTCTGAAAAACTAATGAAAGGTAGGGCAAGGCACCACATCCATCTACTGCAGTTTGGAAGGCATCTGGACACCATGGTTCAGATTTTAAAATATGCTTGCTGTTTGACTCAGCAACTTAATTTCTAAAAATATATCTTAAGGAGACATTGAGATTTTTGTGCCAAGATATATTGTCAATTATAATCCCTGAGACATTGTCTTCAATAGGGACAAGTTAGAAACATCCTAATTGCCGATTTAAAAGTTGTGCAACAGGCATACAATGGAATAGTGTGTAGCCAGTAGAAATGATGTAAAGATGCACTTACTGGTGGTGAGAAAGTCTCATGATATGTTTGCTGGCAGGTGTAAAAAGTTGGTTATGCAACTATATGATCTTTTTTCTGTAACAGACATGCAACAGTTGTGTTTGCTAAACCTTCCACCCCCAAACTAATTACAGTTTTGCTCTCCTAGAAATGGAATCTTAAACCAGTGGATCAAGGATTGCTTAATCAGTACTTTGCTTTGGCTGATAGACTCCTGCCATCCTGCAAAGGAAAGTAACTTTACAATAAACAGCTTGCTTTTTTGCCTGATATAACTTCCTCGTTCCCTTGTCTTTTTATCTTTCATGTTGTACAGCTCCTCAGAATTCCTTCCTTAGCTGCAAGATTGGATGCTGCTCAATTCCAATCAATTTCCCCTCAAATAAAATTTTAATATGCCCTCAATCTATCTTTTGACAATACATGTGCACGCACATATACGTGTTGTAAAAGTATATGAGAAATTGAGAATAGGTATGTCTGGGTAAAAGATCATACTCTATCTTTATGTCTCCAAGTTTTTCTTTATTCTTAGAAATTATTTTAATGAAAGCACTTTTTTAATATTTGAGAAAATATGTTATTTTAAAAAATGAGTGGCATCATTTTCAGTAGTGACTTTTGACACTGAACCTCAGGCAGCAGACATGTTTCAGATTTTTAGAATCTTGAGAAAATCACATTTGAAAAAAAAAATTGTTCACTATTATGGGATGATTAGAAATAACAATGCCTTTTAGGCTAGTGACCTCTTTTTCATTTCTTTATAAAGAACTAACCATAGAAACCTTTCAGTACTTTCTCAGTTTGCTTCTTTTCTACCCTTCATGCTTACATGACGAGGTCAGATATATAGAACTTGGACTCACTGAGAAAAGATTTGACTCACTGAGATTTGAAGTTTAATGATAGGGAAAACTGCAATATATGTTTGAAAAATTCTCAGATAAAACAACAGAACTCCAAGGCAATTCATTCTGAATTTTAAAGATATGACTACACATTAATATGAAATGGACAGATTTATTTCTGACTGTTTCAAAGAAATATCGACAGTGGAACACTTGGTTCTAAGCAGGTTGGCTGCAAGCCTGTGTAGAAAGGAATTGTGTAATTCCAAATAAAAACACTTCCATGCTCCATCTGTGAGGAGAGTGGAGCCTTGACAACTATCATTTGTCATAGTGGACACAATGAGAAACAGAAAGACAGACCCAAGAAGAGGGGCAGTAAATATGTAAAAGTATACATATGGTATAAGAATATATGAGTAACTGTGATTCCAGAAATCAAAAGTGAGATCAGAATACATGATTTCAGGAAAACTGGCCTCCCAGGATTCTCATAGAATAATTTTTAAACATTCACTGCTTAATTTTATGAGTTTTAAGTGATTATAGATGTATCTCCAATAATAAAGTTTAGAGCAAGATAGAAATCAACTGCCCTGCCCCTTATCCTTAAAGGAATGTCTTCCCTTCATTGCTTGTTATGATCTTTGTAGTTGAGGATTCCAAAATGAAGTGGAGCAACTAGACCACAGAATAACTGTGAATATGACTTGGGAGAATTTTGCTTTGGTGGTGGCTATCTTCTAGACAATTCCATTTTTCTTGTAAACTATAATTACCATTTTTATAAAGCATTTTTCTCACAGAGAAACTTTCTATATGAGGAGTAAAGGAAACTTAGTTCTGAGTATTAGACCTGTGGGATTCAATACTGGAGACCACCCGGTCTCTTTTATTAAGTGCAATAAGTGAGATTTGGCCTACAGCAGGGTCTGTGATTATTCAGCTCCCCCAAAAGTAGCTCCTGACTTTGATTTTGCAAAACACATTAATATTAATTTTGTTACTTGAACATTTGCTTTTAATATAACAGAATCCACATGCTTGGTTGAGGCCANCGGTCTCTTTTATTAAGTGCAATAAGTGAGATTTGGCCTACAGCAGGGTCTGTGATTATTCAGCTCCCCCAAAAGTAGCTCCTGACTTTGATTTTGCAAAACACATTAATATTAATTTTGTTACTTGAACATTTGCTTTTAATATAACAGAATCCACATGCTTGGTTGAGGCCAACATATGCTGTTCATTATGCAGGTTTGTCTGTTCCTGATGATGTAGTACGTAAATCAAATCTAAATTAAGCCAACACCACTTCTCCCCTATGCCGTGATATTTGGGGATGAGACTGCTGGCCAAGGAATCGTGAGGAAGAGTAAGACACTTTTGTATATTGTGAGAGATTTTCATTGCTGCCAATAGTAACACCATCACCAATCAAGAACTTGAAATAGTATCACTATAAGTATTCCCATATATGAAGTTCATTTGCTTAACTTTTGAATCTTTTCAATAGTTGCATATGAACAAGAAGCATGGAATTCGAGAAATTAAATTAACGTAGTAAGACTAAGGTTTCACTTTTATGTAGTTGGTCTTAAAATCTGGATACAAGAATATACTAGTAAAATACATGTTTTAAAAGATTTGGAGGCCATTGTAATTATTCTTTGGTGTTCAGGGGAATAAAATGTTTCTAACAATAAAATTCAGATAGATGTTAGGGCTGATATAAAAATGGTTGTTTAACTCCAGAACTGAAGAAATACAGGGAGATACCTTTGTTAGAGGTTTCTTAAGCTGTCTTTGTAATCAAATCGCACATTTTTATGTTGAGCTGTTCTGGAGTGGAGTGGACTTTTGGTGGCAATTTCTCATGCTTCTATATTCTTCATTCAATGTAGAAATATTTCTCAAGGTCATAAATGCAAAATATTGTTCATTGGAGACTTCAGACCTGATTTCAAGACTGTCATTCTCTGAACTGAAAGACGTATTGGCACAACGCACTTGTCTGACGGACCAGCTTAGTTCAAATATTACATTCTCCAGAAAGTTTTCCTCTATTACTTTGTTTGTTCACTTGTTTGCTTTCTATTTCCTGAGCTTAAAATTCTTTTTAAGCTTTTATCTTTAAGGTTTGGTTAAAAAGAACAGATTCGTCAAGTTACCTAAAAGTAGAAATGAGATGCTTATAAGAATTTTTACCTAGAAATGACATCTTCTCAGAAATATACTAGACATTCTGACTCCTTCTCCAACTTTCCCTGAGCCTTAGTGTTTTCTCTACCTGGCATTTCTGTCTCTGACTAGCATGAACTTAGTGACCTGTTTCCTATCTTCTTTATATCCTCTCTTTCTGCTCCTGCCTTTACTGTTGGGCTTCTGTTTTTAATTCCCAGTGTTAAGACTGGTCACTTTACTTTCCATGTCAGTTCACCTGGAGGAGTCTCAGAGAGCCTATGGAAGGCTTCACCACAGTTGCCCTGTACCTTTCCCTCATTGCTGATGTTTAGGTGGTTGTTCAGTCAGTCATATCTGACTCTTTGGGACCATATGGACTGCAGCACACCAAGCCTCCCTGTCCTTCACCATTTGCCAAAGTCTGCCCAAGTTAATGTCCATTGCATTGGAAATGCCATCCAGCCATCTAATCCTTTGACACCCTCTTCTCCTTCTGCCCTCAATCTTTCCCAGCATCTGAGACTTTTCCAGTGAGTCAGCTCTTCATATGAGATGACAAAAATACTAGAGTTTCAGCTTCAGCATCAGTCCTTCCAACTAGTAGTCAGGGTTGATTTCCCTTAAGATTGACTGGTTTGACCTCCTTGCTGGCCAAGGGATTCTCAGGAGTCTTCTCCAGGACCACAGTTTGAAGGCATCAACTCGTGCTCTGTCTCCTTTACAGTCCAGCTCTCACAACTGTATGTGACCATTGGGAAGACCGCAGCCTTGACTATATGGATCTTTGTAGGCAGAGTAATGTCTCTGCTTTTCAACACACTGTCTAGGTTTGTCATTGCTTTCCTGCCAAGAAGAAAATGTCTTCTGATTTCATGGTTGCAGTCATCATCCACAGGGATTTTAGAGACCAAGAAGAGGAAATCTGTCAAGGCTTCCACCTTTTCCCCCTCCATTTGCCATGAAAGTAATGGGGCCAGATGCCATGATTTTAGTTTCTTTTAATATTTAGTTTAAGCCAGCTCTTTCACTCTCCTCCTTCACCTTCATCAAGAGGCTGTTTAGTTCCTCTTTGCTTTCTGCCATTAGAGTGGTATCATCCACATATCTGAGGTTGTTGAAGTTTCTCCCGTCTGCCATACTTCCAGCTTGTAATTCATCCAGCATGGCATTTGTCATGATGTGCTCAGCATATAGATTAAACAAACAGGGTGACAGCAGATAGCCCTGTTGTATTCCTTTTTCAATTTAGAACCAATCAGTTATTCCATACAGGATTCTAACTGTTGCCTCTTGACTTGCATACAGGTTTCTCAGCAGATGGGTAAGATGGTCATATAAGCATCTCTAACTAGAGAAAAAAAATTGTAAGAGAAGCAAGGTTATAAAGCACATTTGGATATTCTATGAATGCCTTATATGTGGAAGGTAAATATTTTGCTTTTACATATACAAGTGCATTTGTTTACTTTTATTCTGTGTATATACACTAAAAAAAAAAAAAAAAAAAAAAAAAAAAAAAAATNGATAGCAGATAGCCCTGTTGTATTCCCTTTTCAATTTAGAATCAATCAGTTATTCCATACAGGATTCTAACTGTTGCTTCTTGACTTGCATACAGGTTTCTCAGGAGATGGGTAAGATGGTCATATAAGCATCTCTAACTAGAGAAAAAAAATTGTAAGAGAAGCAAGATTATAAAGCACATTTGGATATTCTATGAATGCCTTATATGTGGAAGGTAAATATTTTGCTTGTACATATACAAGTGCATTTGTTTACTTTCATTTTGTGTATATACACTAAAAAAAAAAAAAAAAAACTGCCCAGGATCTCTGTTTCTGCTAAAAATTGTCAAAAAGCTGGAGAAAGAGCATGATGATTAGATAAAATGGATTTTACAGTGGGGCTAAAATGCTACTATTCTTTGAAACAGAAATAAAATTATTTCTGCTTGAATAACTGGCAAGAGACTTAAAATAGCAGAAGCCTTTGTTATTAAAATAAGGAGAATTGATTCAATGAATTCCATGAAATCCTCATTGTACTGACATTTCTGTATTTGGTATTACCAACCACTCTTCTCCTCTGTACACTTCCTTCTTCCTTGGATTATAAAATGTCACTCTGTCCCATTTCTCTTTTGACCTTTCTGACTATTCCTTCTCAGACTCTTCTGTTGAAGTCTTTTTTCCCACTCTCCAAAAATTTCTGTCATTCAGGCTATTGTTTTTGACATGTTCTCAATTTTACAACCATCCTAATCATCATCCTTCATTCTAATGGGATGATCGATCATCTGTAATCACAAAATCTATGTTTCTATCTTCAGCTTCTACACTACTAAGTTTCAACTTACAGGACACTTCTAGCTGACTACTTACAGGCATAGGCAATTGTTTTTCCAACCTGAACTCTTTGTCTCTACCCATCATTCCGACATTACTTCTGACTTTTATACTTTTTATGTCAGTGGGCATTTCCAACTAGCCATTAAGTCAGAAAGAGTGAACTGTCCATTTCTCTCATAACTCCAAGCATGAATCTGTAATCCTTTTAAGATTACTTACCGCTGTCACAGTTTAAAATTTCCTTGTACCTCAGATAACCTTTTTCCTGATATGAAGATCATGCTTCTTTTCTTCATTATTCTACCATCCTTATTGCTTCCAGAATGAATTTACTAGATTTAAAATATGTTATGCTATGCTGTTGTTTAGTTGCTAAGTCATGTCTGACTCTTTGCGACCCCATGGACTTCTTGGCCCACCAGACTCCTCTGTCCATTAAATTTCCCAGGCAAGAATATTGGAGTGGGTTGCCATTTCCTTCTCCAGGGGCTTTTCCCAACGGAGAGATGAAACCTGAGTCTCCTGCTTTGACAGGTGGATTCTTTACCATTGAATCACTAGGGAAACCCTATTTTTCAATGAGTATGATTCTCTAATACTTTCTTATTTGTAAAGGAAACAAATATGTCATGCTATTCCCCTACATAAACTCTTTCAATGGCTTCTTAATGCCTGCAGGAACAAACGTGCACATATTGCAGATGATGTCAAAGGTTTTCAGCGGTCAGACTCTCCTCTCACCTTTGTTATTATCCTTCTCTTTCACAAATTCTTCCTTTCACCTGGGCCTGATGTAAATATACATAAAGTAAGAAGACCAATTTGTATGGAAACGACTGGGTTAGCCAAAATGTTTGTTTCAATTTTTCCATAAAATCTTACAGAAAAATCCAGATGAAATTTTTGGCCAATTCTATAAATAGAATACAATGTTTCAATATTCCAAGGAAGATTGCAGATTAAAATTTCCATTATAGGCCAAGTTGAATTTTTGGCTTANAGTATGATTCTCTAATACTTTCTTATTTGTAAAGGAAACAAATATGTCATGCTATTCCCCTACATAAACTCTTTCAATGGCTTCTTAATGCCTGCAGGAACAAACGTGCACATATTGCAGATGATGTCAAAGGTTTTCAGCGGTCAGATTCTCCTCTCACCTTTGTTATTATCCTTCTCTTTCACAAATTCTTCCTTTCACCTGGGCCTGATGTAAATATACATAAAGTAAGAAGACAAATTTGTATGGAAACAACTGGGTTAGCCAAAATGTTTGTTTCAATTTTTCCATAAAATCTTACAGAAAAATCCAGATCAAATTTTTGGCCAATTCTATAAATAGAATACAATGTTTCAATATTCCAAGGAAGATTGCAGATTAAAATAGGCCAAGTTGAATTTTTGGCTTATGATAAAACAATTAAGAATGTTTTTACTAGTCATATCTGACTTNTATGATTACTGAAATAACTTACCAATCTTTCTTGTTGGTGTTCAAGAAAAATAACTTAAATGAGAAACATCTGAAAGGAAATCTTATATTTTTACATACTATATGAAGGAAAATGTTTAGAGTTTAAGCCAAATTTTTGTTAAAATTTCTGGATGTTTTAATTTGGCAGTACATTATCACATTCAGTTATTTCTGGATAAGGCAATAGAACATGTAAACAACACATGATTAAATTCCTTTCTTGATGAATTTTATCATCATATATTAGACACCCACTGTGTATGTGTGTGTTAAGTTGCTTCACTTGTGTTCAACTCTGTGCAACCCTATGGACTGTAGCCACCTGGCTCCTCTGTCCATGGGATTTTCCAGGCAAGAAAACTGGAGTGGGTTGCCAGGCCCTTCTCTAGGGAATCTTCCTGACCCAGGGATGGAACCCATGTCTCTTGCATCCCCCGCATTGGCAGGTGGGTTTTTTACCACAAGCACCACCTGGGAAGCCATACATATTGGAGAGAATTAAATGACATACTAACTTTCTTGGAATTGACATCATGAAAATTGGAAGAGTATTTGTGTCTCTGTTGGCAGTCTGTGCCACTGGAGTAGCAAATGTGGTCTGGAAACTTTAAGAAGCATCCAATAGTCAATTGTAATAGTAATTTTACAGTGGGAATAATTAGGATCTGGGAAAGTGGACTTTTTCCTCAAGGAATTAGAGTTTGAATAGTAGTATATTTTTCACTTTGCTTAGTTTTATAAGAAAAAAGTTGTTTTATTAAAGCTGTTTGATTAATGATGATAAAATGATTAAATATATACATTAAATTAAAAAATCTAAGAAAGAGAACAAGATAGAAATATAAAAGCATGTTATAACATTTGAAGCAAAATAATTCTAGTGAAAAGACTATAACATATACTGAAAGTTCACATAAAAGTGATAGCAAAGTAAAATATTTAATAAGCATCAAAGTTCTTTCAATGTATTATTTTGAATTCTTTTCAAATAATATTTTCATTTGTAGATTGAATATGAATAAAATAAATATAACTAGGCTAAATAATTATATTCCAATAAATGGTTCTCATGAATTAGACACTTAATATATAAAAACTAAAGAGCATTATAAGCTAGNAAAGTAAAATATTTAATAAGCATCAAAGTTCTTTCAATGTATTATTTTGAATTCTTTTCAAATAATATTTTCATTTGTAGATTGAATATGAATAAAATAAATATAACTAGGCTAAATAATTATATTCCAATAAATGGTTCTCATGAATTAGACACTTAATATATAAAAACTAAAGAACATTATAAGCTAGGCATATTTTGAATATAATTTTGTTAATTTTAGCAGAAACATGGAAAAGATTCCATATACTTAACTATATTTCTCTATTTAGATTATGTCACATAATAATTTCATGGGAAAGTTTTAGAAGAAGTTCTTTTTGTCAAATATGACTTAAATAGACTTAAGAAATCATTTAGCTTGAGGTGGCATATCAAAGAAATGATCATGACAACAGTTTCTAAAATCAAGAAAAGTTTGGAAGTTATCAGAATGATATTGTGACTGATGTATATTAAGAGTTATATTTATGTTGCATATATACATGTATGTCATAGCATATAGGTTGTTTCATATTTTGAATATTACTCTGCTTATTGCTTTCTGTACCTTAAATTCATTCATAAAACTGAGACCATGGCATCTTATCCCATCACTTCATGGCAAATAGATGGGGAAAACATTGAAACAGTGACACATTTTATTTTCTTGGGCTCCAGTATGACTGCAGATGGTGACTACAGCCGCAAAATTAAAAGACATTTGCTCCTTGGAGGAAAAGCTATGATAAACCTAGACAGTGTATTAAAGAGCAGAGATGTCACTTTGCTGACAAAGTTTCATATAGTCAAAGATATGTTTTTCCAGTAGTCATGTATGTATGTGAGAGTTGGACCATAAAGAAGGCTGAGGGATGAAGAACTGATGCTTTGAAACTATGGTGTTGGAGAAGACTCTTGAGAGTCCCTTGGACAGCAAAGAAACCAAACCAGTCAATCCTAAAGGAAATAACCCCTGAATATTCATTGGAAGGACAGATGCTGAAGCTGTAATACTTTGGCACCTGATGTGAAGAGTTGGAAAAGACCCTGATGTTGAGAAAGACTGAGGGCAAGAGGAGAAGGGGGTGGCAGAGGATGAGATGGTTAGACAATAATACTGACTCAATAGACATGATTTTGAGCAAACTCTGGGAGGTAGCGAAGGATAGGGAAGCCTGGTGTGCTGCAGGTCCATGGGGTTGCAAAGAGTCAGACATGAGTTAGTGACCGAACAACAACAACCACCTTAAAGTCCAGAAACTGGAAGAAATTTGGGGCAGGTGAAAGCCCATTTCTCCAATTATTTTTTTCTCTTTAGTTCTGCTCTCTTTACCCTTTAGCTGTAGAGTTCCCAACTGGTGATGAACTGGTTGAAGCAATACCATGTGGTCATTCTCACTCCTGACAACCAAAGAATAGGTACCTTGTAGTGGGTGGTTCTCTATAGAGACGAAGAAAACTTCATCCCCATAAGTCCACAGGAGACCCTTGCATCTTGCCTGTTTTTCCAGACTAGGTCACATACATGTTCTAAGTCAGGTCTCTGGTCTAGGGAATGTCATCCACAGAATGGTATCAGCTCAGTTCCTGAACCAGCCCTGGCTCAGCTGATGGCCCTTTACAAGGCCTTATAGCTCCAGCCCTGCACTCTGGGTGTTCCAATGAATAGGGAGTTGGGAAGAGCATCCCTGGGGGCCCAGTGGTAAAGAATCTGCTTTCCAATGCCAGAGACTCAGGTTCTATCCCTGGGTCAGGAAGATCCCCTGGAGAAAGAAATGGCAACTAACTCCAGTGGGTTGGGAAATCCCATGGACAGAAGGTCCTGACAGATCACAGTCCATGGGGTCTCAAAAGAGTCAGACACAACTTAGCAACTAAACAACACAGCAATCAGTCCTATGCGATGCAAACAACATAGGTTAATGTGTAGCACCTTTACATTTCAGTGACCAGGTACCAGCCTGAGTCTCTAGCTGCATGTCCTATTGCATTTCTTTGGCACTTTAAACCCTATGTCCCTCTGAACTAAGTATAGCTCCCTGAACCAGCAAAGCAGAATAAAGCCTCTGAGTTCTTTTTTCCTCTGTCACCTCAATCTGAAATAATCTTTTCCACTTCCAATCCATCGACAACCAACTACTCTCTCTTTTCTAAAAGTTGATTTTCTTTGTGATCTGAGACTGTACGGACCCAAAACAACAACGTAGATCTCTATTGGGTCGCAAAGAGTTGGACATGAATGAGGGACTAGCACTTTTATTTTTCCAAGTAACTTATTGGCTTCCCCGGTGGCTCATTTGGTAAAACCATCTGCCTGCAATGTGGGAGACGCTGGTTTGATCCCTGGGTTGGGATCCCCTTGGAGAAGGAAATGGCAACCCACTTCAGTACTTGTGCCTGGAAAATTCCCTGGACTGAGGAGCATGGTAGGCTAGAGTCCAGTTCAGTTCAGTTCAGTCACTCAGTCGTGTCCAACTCTTTGTGACCTCATGAGTCGCAGCACACCAGGCCTCCTTGTCCATCACCAACTCCCGGAGTTCACTCAGACTCACGTCCATCGAGTNCTGACCTGCATATAGGTTTCTCAAGAGGCAGGTCTGGTGGTCTGGTATTCCCCTCTCTTTCAGAATTTTCCACAGTTTATTGTGTAACCCATTCCAGTGTTCTTGCCTGGAGAATCCCAGGGACGGCAGAGCCTGGTGGGCTGCTGTCTATGGGGTTGCACAGAGTCAGTCACAACTGAAGTGACTTAGCAGCAGTAGCAGCAGCACACAGTCAAAGACTTTGGCATAATCAATAAAGCAGAAATAGATGTTTTTCTGGAACTCTCTGGCTAGAGTCCATGGGGTCGCAAATAGCTGGACATGACTTCACTTTCATTTTCACTTTCGTTGTCTTGCCCTTGGGAGAAAAAGATCGCCTAAATCTGCAAACAGGATATTAGGTGCTGGGTTTTTAGTATGGTCAGTTGAGCTTTAATTTCAGTTATTTACTTAAGTAAGTAGAAAAATGATTTTCCTGAGAGGGAAATTGAGATTGTACTCAATGTGCCTCATGTGGGTCATTGAAGGTGGAACGCCTACAGCTTTGAGAAATTTGTTGTGAACCATTGAGGTTTCTTGGGCATTTCACTCGGTTGTGTTGCTGGGGTGGTTGTCAAGGAAAGGAGCGTGCCCAGTCTTGGAATGAATTAGTCAGGAGATGGATGAGAGTTTGTTTCTGGGCACCATGCAGTTAATGCTATTATTTGGTACTCAGTTTATTCACAGTAAATCTTTAAATGAATGCCTTGCAAAATGTAGGTAAAATGTTTATCTTTCCCTGCACCTACATACAACGTCTAATATGGTGTTCCACTTCCTCTGTCCTATGTAATAGGATAAAACCACATTGCCTTAGATTCTGTAATCTTGGATAAAATTCAGTACCCCAATCTAAATCCAGTGTTGAAGGATTGAGAGACAAAAGTCAAATTTCAACGAACTGAGAGTTGTTGTTGTTCAGTCGCTAAGTCATGTCTGATTCTTTGCAACCCCATGTACTGCAGCACGCCAGGCTTCCTTGCCTTTCTCTCTCTCCTGAAGTTTTCCCAAACTCATGTTATTGAGCTGGTGATGCTGTCCAACCACCTCATTCTCTGTTGACCCCTTGTCTTCCTGCCCTCAATATTTCCCAGCATCAGGGTCTTTACAATAAGTCGGTTCTTAGCATCAGCATAGGGTTGGCCAAAGCCTGGAAGTCCTCCCTTTGTTAACCTCTGCTGCCAGGTTCTGCTTCAGTTAACTGCTTAATAGGTGAAGATATAAATCTAAACGACCTCCTAATAAAGTAGAAGAGTAGGACCCTTGGGTTCAAACATTTGTATTAGCGAAGCATATGAAACCCCTTTGTTTTAAATTGTGTTAAAATTATTAAAGAATCCAACAGCTTTAGAGAATGTTTGCCCAGGGGAAGTCTATATATTTGGCAAGCTGAAAAATGTTGAATATAAATGAAAAGCATCCCTAATCCAAGCATATACATCTCTACATTATCATTTCCTTCCAGACTTTTTCCAAGTTTACGCTTTTGAAACATATTTAACGTAATACTAAAACTATGTATCTCAAGTTTTCTATACATACGTATGTGTCTGTACAATGTATGTATAATTTTAATGTTGACTGCTATGATATTCATAATGATTATTAAATGCAACCAGTTTTCCAAAGAATACCCTTCAGGTCTTACTGCCTAATAACAAATTAATTCATTATGCTTTTTTTTTTCCTTGGATGTATTTCCTTAGACTAAATTTCCAGAAATCGTATTACTGAATAAAAATGGTTATGAAATGTTTATGGCTCATTGTATGAAATGCCAAACTTCTTTCTAAAAAGGGTTTTAAAAAATTTAAATTTCATAATACAGCATATATATGTTTTGTTACTTTCAAATATGTATTACATCTAATTAAAATTTATTTATTTATTTTTTTACTCTCCCACTTTTAGTCTTACGGCAAATCATATGCTCCTAGAGACATAAGACTATATATTTATTGTTCAGTCTTTAATTTTCTGAGGCACTAGAATAATGCCTAACACATATTAAATAAAATGGTAAATGTTGCACTGATTTGAATTAATAATAGAAATCTTTTTCACAGTTATGATAAATGCCAAATTACTTCATATTTTGGTGAATTGTTTCATTATGACTTTATCATTTTTAAATTAACAGAGATTTTCACTCTGTAATTTTAGTGTATTCTTTTAAAAATGAAATGTTTCCTGTTTTTCTGTGTCATTCTTGTGAAAGGACATGTTGACCTTCTCCAGAAGATGCCAATTTTAAGATATTACCTGCCAAAGCACACATCATTTAATTTTACTAGTACAGTAAACAATTATATCACTGACTTTAAATTGTACATTTGAAATACAATTGAGGCTAAATATTTTAATTTGCTTACTAAAATGGTATTCTTTACAGTTGCTTGCTGGTGAATTTGCACATTTGTATCTTGAGCTTAGTTTGTAAACCAGGCATTATAATTACATTTTCATCAATTTTTGTTACATTTACTCCATAATTTTTAAAGACTTTGAGTTTTTATTTATGGCTATAATTCCAAAATTTTATATAATTTCATTTGGTTTGGGGCAAGGAAATACCTTTTTTTCTTAGATAGCTCAAAATTTATCAACTACCACTTCATATCACCTTTCCACTATGGGCTAACCATCCAGTTTTATTTTGTTTGGGGCATTTTGGATATTGTTAATGTTTTGTATAATGATATATAGTGCATGCCAAA
Source organism: Neotragus moschatus (assembly GCA_006410615.1). Taxonomy (NCBI): domain Eukaryota; kingdom Metazoa; phylum Chordata; class Mammalia; order Artiodactyla; family Bovidae; genus Neotragus; species Neotragus moschatus. The sequence goes on along the minus strand of SJYA01000064.1, from coordinate 1,092,363 downwards.
ATGTTTAGGGATGAGCTATTACATTTTGTGATTATATGAATACATATTTTTCTCATACATGTAAAACTATTATCTAAGCATATTTTAATTCAAAACATATTTAAAAATTTTGATGTATGGGTTAATTTTTAGTTTTCCCAACTTCTCAATAATGTAATGTGTTCATGCTTGTAGTACACTGTTCTACCAATTGATTAGCATATATTTTAATACCTAATTAATCTAGCTCTCCAATTATTTTTCTTTTGAGACTGTTCTGAGATATTCTTTACTAATTAATAGTCCAAATAAATTTATCATTTGAATATTTTGGTCCAAGAAGGAACTTTTGATTTTGAGTTTTTATTAAACATTCATATTATTTTTCAAAAGAACTAATATTATACGTGACTGTCTCCTCCTATCCAGGAACATTTCATTTCTTTGTATGTATGTGTTATTTGCTCAGTTGTGTCCAATGCTTTGTGATCCCATGGACTGTAGCCTGCCAGGCTCCTCTGTCCTTGGAATTCTCCAGGCAAGAATACTGGAGTGGGTAGCCATTTCCCTCTCCAGGGGATCTACCAGACTCAGGGATTGAACCATGGTCTCCTGCATTGCAGGTAGATTCTTTACTGTCTGAGTCTTCAGGGAAGCCCGGTTATTTCTTTATATTTGGTTGAATATAGTTTTCTTCCAACAAAGTTTTCTAGTTTTGAGTATATATTCTCATTCAGATTTTTGATTTATATAGTTTTAGTTAATATTGTGATGAGATACTCTTTATTTTACCATCTTACTTGGTTATTTAGGGATAATTTATACCCTAATAATATTATTATCTTATACTTATTTGCATGTAATAGTTTTATTTATTGATAATGGTGTGTCTCTTCCTTTCTTATATGTATGTACATCACTGTTCAGTATATTATGCCAGTTATCTCAGGATAGACATTCATTATCATGACAAGTAATCAGATTTTATTTCCATTTCCACTGGTTTTTATTTGTAAATAAGTGTTAAATTTGGACAAATGTTTTTAAAATGATATTTATAAGAATTATTACTTTTATATACCTTTCTTAAATTGTTTATTGTGATCATCTTCTATTGAGCAATTGTGGAATTTCTCAGCTAAGTTTTCTAAATAATGATATGCTTACTTAATCTCATGTACCATTTTTTTATTGATCTGAAAAGAAGGGAAAGCAAAAATAGCTGCAAATATTTAATAACTTAAGCAACAACCAATTTATATCTCATGGTTTGCCAGCATTCTTACGAGAAGTTCTATCTGGTTTGGCAAGGCTTATAGGCTTGTATTTAGTGAAGGGTGTTTAGAAAGGGATGCCCAACATTTCCAATGGGCTGAGCTGTCAACATTCGTCAGCCTGGGATAGTTGTGGGGGTAATGATGGGGTTTGGAGGGGTGCTCTTCTAATTCAGCATTCAGACTTTCACTTATTCCTTCTTTGGCCATTCTGTATCTCATACTTGTTGTCAATTGTTTCTTTTCTTTATGACACAATTTCTCCACTAATCAACACTTCAGCTGTAGTGAGGGGTGATTAATCACAGCTTCAAAATGGGGATATAAACAATACTTTTGATTCAGATTTTCTATCAGTCTTCTTGTTTTATGCCTTATCCCCACACCCCTCTATCCTTTCCTCTGGAGATAGTGCATACCTTCAATTCCTGAATCTTTCGAGAGTGTTATGACATAAATTGGCTTATTTATCCTGGCTGCTCTCCAAAAAGTCACTTAGCTTCTTGTTACTGTTATTCCATCCATATGCTTCCAAAATTTTATTGACTTCACTAGGGTGCTTTTATTTCTTTTATCATTTTCTTTGGCCTTGTGGGTTAACGATTTTATTTTTTTAAACTATGTAAGTGCCATTTCAGTCACAATTTTAGTTAATATTGTGATGAGATACATTTTCATTTTTAACCATCCTACTTGTTTATTCAGGAGTAAGAATTATTAATATATTGTTATCATACTTAATTGCATCAATAGTTTTATTTCTTGATAATGTGTCTCTTCTTTTCTTGTACATATGTACATTTTCCTTGTGGAGGGAGCAGACAGAAATGTGTGTCTGTCACTTTTTTAAGGAATTTTCTGTCATGGTATATTCATATACTATCTGTGAGGCACATAGCCACTTAGATCCCTGGAATCATTTTTCTCTTTTCCCATTGTTAATAGGACTTCAGATTTACCAGCTATATGATTTTGTAGGAGAGGGCCCTTTTGACTCACGTTAATCATTATCACTGATGGGAAGGAGAGTCCAGAATCTTCTAGTTCTTGGCTCTATTTTTCCATACAGAGAGATTTCAGGTGGAGTAATACTCTCAACTCTTCCTTCAGTCTTACCCATGGAAAAACATAATAGCGGATTGTGAGCTGGAAGGAGAAAGCCAGTGTTCTCAACTCAACCTTTTCTTTATTGTTAGATTTTCTTCCCCTCAGCAAGGCAGCACGGGTAACCTTAGTAGCACAAGTTTTGCCTTAATGAGGGTCTCCAGAGATCTTTGGTTGAAATGTGAACAAGCCCACTGGGCTACAGTCCAAATCATATTCTCCACTCAGTCTATGTAAGCAAAGGAGACATTTTGCTCTCCATGTGTCTGTCCTGTATGTGTTATTTTGACTTTGTTTCTGAACTTGGGAAGGAAAGACAGAGCTATTATTTATTATTTCTACTCTCACTCCTACCTTTGAAACAAACAAAGCAACTCAATAGACTTAATTCTATTTCTAGTAAGCAATGTTTGGTTTAGTGATAAACATGAAGGCTGGACCTAAACCATCAGTGCATAGCATCACTTTGACTAGTGACCATTCAGATTTGGGCAGCATCTAAGCATCTGTGTAGTGAAGACCATGAATTTCATTTGATATATTTACTCATGAGAAGTCAACTCTTCCTCTGGTTGGTTTTATGAGAAGATATAATACTGGAACAACTGAAACTGTTTTGTACCCATGACAAAAACCAGCCACTATGAAAAAAGAAGAATTTAGATTGGAGAACTGAGACAGACCCAGATAGAATTCCACTTGAAGTTCATACTGCCTCTAGACTTTCATGTGGGCTAATGCCTTTCTTTTTAGGTTTGAGCCAATTTGAGATGGTTTCTCACCATTAAAAACATTATAGCACTGTTGAATTTCCTTGTCTAGAGTTTCTAAAGAATTTTTTCACATTTGTGAAAATGTGGATTCTCAAAAAATGATTCACAGAACATTAGGATAATGGCCGGTCTGCTTGAACAGTAGCAATGCTGTGGGCTTCTACTTGATTCTTAAATTCACAGTCAAAATACATTTTATCCAAGTCTGAGTTTTCTTAACTTTAAGACAGTATGTATATATGGTGGCCACACTGCAGTAATGGCAGCAACAAGTCAAATGTCTTGGGAGTCCTAGGTGTGTCTTCTGATATCCTTACTTCATTGTTGAGATAAATATGGTTACATGAGACAAGATAAGACAAATACTAACCACCTCAATTCAGGAAAGTCTTATGCTCTGCACATGCTTTCAGCTTTTATACCTTGAAGATGTACATGACATCTTCTTCAAATGTACATGACTGATCCCAATATATATGTGTTACTCAATAAAAAAATGCTAATGTGTTACTCAGTATGTGTGTTACTCAATAAAAACTATCAATGATAATGTGTAAGTGTATAGTCTGGAAAAGAGTAACCTCAGATGACTCATTATTAACCTTGGTTCTAGTATGCTCTCACGATTCCTTGGGTTTATGTGCAAAGGCCAATCCCTGAAATGCCCCTGAGGCTAGAAGATAAATCATAGATCAGCTTGAAACTTTCTGTTTATAATTAATATTCTATGAATATTAACAACAATGACAATATTTGCTTTGGACCATGTAAGTGAAAGTTTCTCAGTCATGTCCTATTCTTTGTGACCCACTGGGCTCTTCTGTTCATGGGACTTCCCAGGCAGCAATACTGGTATGGGCTGCTATTTCCTTCTCCTGGGAATCGTTCCAACCCAGGGATCATACCTGGATCTCCTGCCTCAAAGGCAGATTCTTTACCATCTGAGCCACCAGGGTGCTATACAAATTATTGTATAATAATAGTATAAAAAATTGCCTGGCCCTTGTTTCTGCAATTAGCCTCTGATGACATGGAAGTTTCTGAGTGATAGGAATGTCTTTTTTATTCATGACAAATCATAGTAGTTTAGAATGATGAGGTGAGCTGTGGAGAGTCCTGGATAATCTGTGCTAACAAAATGACTCAGCATAGGAGCTGGCCACTCCAGAAAGACCAACAATGTGATTAGAGGATTAAGGATTTGGTCTATATTATATCAGCCTGCCCACTAGAGATGGGAGGAAGAACTGATGATTGAGTCTAAGTACATGACCAGTGGTTCAGTGATTATGCTTACACAGTGAAAGCCCAATAACATATCTGGATATTGATGCTCATATGAGCTTCTCTGGTTAGCGATTCTCTTTGCATAATGTTGCTTATCATGTACTGGAAGAGATATGTGTCCTGATTCCACGGTGAGAAGACTCTAGAAGCTTTACTTTTTTGTTGGGATGGACCCTCCTAGGCTTCTGCTTGTGTTTCTTCTCTATGAAGGTCCTGACTTGTGGCTCTTTGTGCTCCCATGGATGGTAGCACGCTAAGCTCTTTTGTCCTTCACTGTTTCCTGGAGTTTGCTCAAATTCATGTCCATTGAGTCAGTTATGCTATCCAACCATCTCATCCTCTACCCCCTCCTTCTCCTTTTGCCTTCGATCTTTCCCAACATCAGGGTCTTTTCCAATGTCAGCTTTTTGTATCAGGTGGCTAAATTTGCTTCAGCTTCAGCATTAGTCCTTCCAATGAATATTCAGACCTGATTGCCTTTAGGATTGACTGGTTTGATCTCCTTGTAGTCCAAGAGACTCTCAACGGTCTTCTCCAGCACCACAATTTGAAAGCACCATTTTTTCAGTGCTCAGCCTTCTTGCTGGTCCAATTCTCACATCTGTATATGAGTACTGAGAAAATCATAACTTTGACTATATGAACCTTTGTTGGCAAACTGATGTCTCTGCTTTTTAATATGCCCTCTAGATTTGTCATAGCTTTCATTCCAAGGAGAAATGTCTTTTAATTTCATGGCTGTAGTTACCATCTGAATTCTGTGAGTTCCTCTAGCAAATTATTGAATCTGAAGAGGTAAAGGAAATCTCCCAATGTTTAGCCTGTTGGGCAGAAGCGTGGATGTTGTGGGAACCCCTAAGTTTGTAGCTGGCTTCTGAAGTGAGGTCATTTGTGAGGAAGACTATGTCCTTAAGCTATGAAGTTTAGTCAAATTGTAGGTAGTTAGCTCAAGTCATCGCACATATATCTAGTCAATCTCTTAATATTTCTACGGTGTGAAGATTTTATTCTTCTTTTTATATGGGTTAATAAGGATTCTGTGATCAATAACATGCTGAAGTTATTGTTGTTCAGTTGCTAAATCTTGTCCAACTCTTTGTGACCCCATGGACAGCAGCATGCCAGGCTTCCCTGTCCTTCACTATCTCCCAAAGTTTGCTCAAATTATGCCCATTGAGTCACTGATGCCATCTAACCATCTCATCCTCTGTTGCCCCATTCTCTTCCTGCCCTTTCTTTCTCAGCATCAGAATCTTTCCCAATGAGTCAGCTCTTCACATCAGATAGCCAAAGTATTGCAGATTCAAATAACTGCTAAATATTACATTTCATCTTTTTTCTTTTTCATAGCTTATGTAATGAATTACTTTCTCTAAGAATTTTTATAGCAAAATGTGTATCTGAATTTTTATATCTTTTATAAATATATCACTTAGTAAAATTTCACTTCCTTCTTAATTTGAATTCTATTTCCTCCGAGTCTAAGATTATTTGGAAGATTCCAATGGAGTACAGTAGAATAAATTTAAAGGCTGACAAAAAAGACCTAGATTCAAAACCTAATGACTATGTTAAGCCAATTTAAAAATCATTGCAGATCCAATTCCTCATGTCTGAAAATAGAGGTAATTATATATATATCAAGATAGTGTTATGAAGAGGTGTGAGATAACATATGTAATATATACAGAAAAAATGTTCGGTCCTTTTCCCCTTTGGATTTCGAATAACCTTAAGGTAAGTGCAAGGAGTCTACATATTTGTATCAGTGTAATCCTTTTAGGGATGGCAAAAGTTATAGAATGAGATCCACTTCCTTTCCACTCTCTCTCAGGGCCCAATTTCTCAGTGGTTAATATAGTGTCAGAACAATGCATGTGTGTTTGTGTGTGTGTGTGTGTGTNAAGCTATGAAGTTTAGTCAAATTGTAGGTAGTTAGCTCAAGTCATCGCACATATATCTAGTCAATCTCTTAATATTTCTACGGTGTGAAGATTTTATTCTTCTTTTTATATGGGTTAATAAGGATTCTGTGATCAATAACATGCTGAAGTTATTGTTGTTCAGTTGCTAAATCTTGTCCAACTCTTTGTGACCCCATGGACAGCAGCATGCCAGGCTTCCCTGTCCTTCACTATCTCCCAAAGTTTGCTCAAATTATGCCCATTGAGTCACTGATGCCATCTAACCATCTCATCCTCTGTTGCCCCATTCTCTTCCTGCCCTTTCTTTCTCAGCATCAGAATCTTTCCCAATGAGTCAGCTCTTCACATCAGATAGCCAAAGTATTGCAGATTCAAATAACTGCTAAATATTACATTTCATCTCTTTTCTTTTTCATAGCTTATGTAATGAATTACTTTCTCTAAGAATTTTTATAGCAAAATGTGTATCTGAATTTTTATATCTTTTATAAATATATCACTTAGTAAAATTTCACTTCCTTCTTAATTTGAATTCTATTTCCTCCGAGTCTAAGATTATTTGGAAGATTCCAATGGAGTACAGTAGAATAAATTTAAAGGCTGACAAAAAAGACCTAGATTCAAAACCTAATGACTATGTTAAGCCAATTTAAAAATCATTGCAGATCCAATTCCTCATGTCTGAAAATAGAGGTAATTATATATATATCAAGATAGTGTTATGAAGAGGTGTGAGATAACATATGTAATATATACAGAAAAAATGTTCGGTCCTTTTCCCCTTTGGATTTCGAATAACCTTAAGGTAAGTGCAAGGAGTCTACATATTTGTATCAGTGTAATCCTTTTAGGGATGGCAAAAGTTATAGAATGAGATCCACTTCCTTTCCACTCTCTCTCAGGGCCCAATTTCTCAGTGGTTAATATAGTGTCAGAACAATGCATGTGTGTTTGTGTGTGTGTGTGTGTGTGTGTGAGAGAGAGAGAGAGAGAGAGAGAGAAGCTTAACCTCATATTTTAAAATAATTTTCTAACAGCAGATGCTGTTGGAAATATCATTCTAAATTTTTATTAGTGCAATTTATCTATCCTCCAAAGCCTTGCATGCTTGGTGGTCAAAGACTCACAGATCTCCAGTCTCAGGAAGTATAACTGACTGAGGGTGCCAGCTCCTGAAAACTCCACTGCATGGCGTGTGATAGAGCCGTGCTCCCTATAAGCTGCTCCCAGTCAGCGATTGAGCAGGGCGGGGAAGCAAAGTCAGTGTCCTTCCTAGGGGACAGAGGACGCCTCTAAGGGCCATTTGGCTCAAGGATTCCTTTTAATTCTATTGCTGCTTTTTTCCTTTTGTAGCTTACTGTGGAAATTGCAAAGGAGAAATTCTCATTCTTCGACAGTTAATGATATTCTTGGGCAGAGTTTGGGGAAAATTCTCTTTGAAATCCTTTGAAATCAACTGAATTGGAATTCAGAGTTTTGATTTTGATTTTAAGCTACATGCTATGTTTTGCTGGGGAAAGGTGCTCACAAAGAGACAGAAGATGGTATAAGTCATTTCTTGCCCTGGGTGTTTGCCGCAAGCAAGTATTTCACATCACATCCCTTTGATGTAGGTACCTGTATTGATTTGTGAGCACTGTTAGTTTTTGTCATAGTTAAAGTGATTCTATTTTCTCATCACTTATGTCAGATTAATGAATATTTCTGATATTTAAATATTGTTCCCCAGAGTCTTTCATGTATTTTCCCATGAAGTGGGCTTTGAGTATAGAACTAATCAACCTTATCTTCCAGTAAACCATCACTACCAGAACACAACTTTTTACTACAGATCTGTGTCATCTATTGATGGCAGGTACACAGGCTTTTGGTGTTATTGTGGTTCTATAAAGGGCTGTTTTGATAGATTTCAGTAACAGGCATAAACATGTGTTTGTCAACTTCAGAATTTAAAAGTATTAATTTCCTCTGACATTTTAGACAATTAGCACACTTGTATTTCCTCTTTTCTTCACCTCCCACCCTCAACTTTTCGAGTTCTGTTGATACGTTGTGAGATTTGGGCCTCAGTTTATTTAACTAAAATTACTTTCACATTGAATTCTGTAATATTTAGTGTTTCATTTAATGCTGGGATTTTAGAGTATAACCATTTTTACATAAGTATGGCTTTTAAAAAGTGAGTTCAATGCTTGGTTGCCACTGTAAACATTTTTTCTTTATTATTATTTTTTTTAATCACATGTGCGTGTGTGCTAAGTCACTTCGGTCATGTCTGACTCTATGCAACCCCATGGACTTTCGCCCACCAGGCTCCTCTGTCCAAGGGATTTCCCAGGAAAGAATACCGGAGTGGGTTGCCATTTACTTCTCCAGGACATCTTCTCACCACAGAGATCGAACCCAAGTCTCATGTCTCCTGCATTGGCAGGTGCTTTACCACTAGCACCACCTGGGAAGCCCTTCTAATCTTGTGATGAGGTGGATATAAAGAGGTATCTGTTGAGAAGTGTCTGTGATAATTAATTAATAAAGGGAGCCCACCTGTGAGTCAGGCACAGGGCAGGAGAGGAGATGGTCAGTACTCTTCTAGAAATCATGGAGTTTTCTGGACAGATGATGACTGTTAACATTACCACTACTACTATTACTACTGTTACTACCATTACTATCACTACTACTGCTTCTTATGATTTAATTAGAGATTGCCCTCAAGTTATGAAACCGCAGACATCCTAAGAAGCCATTTCCTGCTGCAAATAACCTGTGGGACAACTACCAAAATACTCTAAATTTTGAAGATCAAATTCTCTGAAAGTAAGCTAAAGTTGTATCCTGTAGACAGGGTTGTAATAAACTCATTTTTCTTTCCCGTCTCTCCCTGGGGACCCTTTCCCTACCATTTGATGCTACTGAATTAAAGTGTTTTTTTTTAAATTTATATATCAAACAACATAATTTAGATCTGATTTAATTGACATAGACTCTTACCTTAAAATCCAATTATTTAACATCCAATTGTAAAGTAACAATTATACATAGCAAATTATTATAAAAATTTTATATCGACTTCTAAATCAGTTTTCTATTTGGATTCATTCTTAGGTTTCTTCAGATAGTTTTTCTTTTCTTCATGGCAGTGAAACAATGCAGATATATAGCTTCTAAATTCTTGTATATTTCAATCTTTCTGTTGCTTTATTAAGTAAATGTCAGCAAAAATGAGAATAGAATTCTGGAATCATACCCTTTGTCAGTTATCTCTAGTTATTAGTTCATCCCTGGCATCTAATATTGTACATGGGGAAGACTGGCACCTGCTTGAATTTTGTTCTTATGAGTGATTTTTGTCCTGCCAAGTTTCCAAGGGGGAGCATGGTAAATGTAGGCTTCTGGTGAGTCATGCTGATGAGCAGAAGCTTGTAGAATCCTTAATCCATCCTTAAAATTGAATATTTTACCAGACTCTCTACATTGTGTATTTTGTCAATTTGACCTTCCACACAATGAATACATTTGATCTGGATTCACATTCTCAGTTTATTCAAGATTTTGTCTATTTTATAATTGGCTATTTTAAAATTTCCATTTATGTTCTTTTTCCTCAAAAACAGTCGTTGAGTCATTGTAGATTTCATCACCATTACATCTTTCACTTTCATGTCTTCTCATAGAACTTTTTCTTTCATTTCTATTCCCTTTTATGTTTTAGAGGATTTCATTCTGTGGATGAGATTTTCTGCAATATTGCTTCTGCATTCAGTTATGATATAGGTTATTATTATTTTTTAACAGTCTTACATTATTTTTTTAAGTGTAAAATCACTCCAAGTTGATTCTTATTTCTAATAACTTCAGACTTGAGCTCACCTCCAGATCTCACCGATCCAGATAAGCATGACTCTCTCACAATCAAGGATTCCAGCCTTCTGCTGGGATTCTGGGTCGGAGAATAGCCACACTCTCAGGTGGCCATGGCTTCAGAAGACTGGTGATCAGTAGTGGGGAACAGGGAACCTGTCTTTCCCGTGTCCTATGTAACATCCCCTTCTTTTGTTTTTACAAGCCGGGGAGTATTAGTGAGATTCACTGGCAATTTCACCAGTTATTTCGCGTAAAACAAAATGTTTTCTTAAGGAAAGAGTTTCTGTTTCAGCTTATATGATTTTTTCTTTTTTTCAGTTTGACCCCAATTGTGCTGTATTTGATAAAATTTCCAAATTTGTGGCACATGGCTTTACTACATCATTAGGCCCAGTGAAATCTTCTCAGGTGGCTAAGTGGTAAAGAATCTGCCTGCCAAAGCAGAAGACACAGGTTCAATCCCTGGGTCAGGAAGATCCCTTGGAGAAGGAAATCGCAACCTACTCCAGTACCCTTGCCTGGGAAATTCCATGGACAGAGGAGCCTGGTAGGCTACAGTACNAAATGCTGGACTGGAAGAAACAGAAGCTGGAATCAAGATTGCCAGGAGAAATATCAATAACCTCAGATATGCAGATGACACCACCCTTATGGCAGAAAGTGAAGAGGAACTAAAAAGCCTCTTGATGAAAGTGAAAGTGGAGAGTGAAAAAGTTGGCTTAAAGTTCAAATTCTATAGCTTAGAAATCAGCAAATTATATTGGTTTTTTAAAATTCTAAACAGACACCAGGGAAGAAGCTACATAAACACAATATGGTTTTAAAACATATTCCTTTACAAATATTTGTGAAATGTAAAATTAAGCAATATAAATACAAAGGATGCCTGCAGCTTGCACAGATTTTTCCTAGCAGTATTAGGTGGACAGAAGTCCAGCACGTGTAACAGGGAACTTTCAAGGGTGTGTGTGTGTGTGTGTGAGTCACTCAGTATCTTACTCTTTGCAAGTAAGTAGCTATTCCCTTCTCCAGGGGATCTTCCAAACCCAGGGATCAAACCCTGGTCTCCTGCACTGCAAGCAGATTCTTTACCACTGAGCCACCAGGGAAGCCCAACATCAAGGATAACAAACATCATTTAATTGGATCACAAAGAGGCAAGAATTTAGCAAAGAATGTGTCCCTCTTCTTTACTTCACTTTGTGGAGGTGAAAGTGAAGTCGTTCAGTCATATCTGACTCTTTGTGACCCCGTGGACTGTAGCCCACCAGGCTCCTCTGTCCATGAGATTCTCCAGGCAAGAATACTGGAGCAGGTTGCCATTTCCTTCTCCAGGGGATCTTCCCGACTCAGGGACTGAACCCAGGTCTCCCGCCTTGCAGGCAGACGCTTTAACCTCTGAGCCACCAGGGAAGCTCTTGTGGAGGTAGCTCTTGAGAGTCCCTTGGACTGCAAGGAGAACCAACAAGTCCATCCTAAAGGAGATCAGTCCTGGGTGTTCTTTGGAAGGAATGATGCTAAAGCTGAAACTCCAGTACTTTGGCCACCTCATGTGAAGAGTTGACTCACTGGAAAGACTCTGATGCTGGGAGGGATTGGGGGCAGGAAGAGAAGGGGACAACAGAGGATGAGATGGCTGGATGGCATCACTGACTCGATGGACGTGAGTTTGAGTGAACTCCGAGAGATGGTGATGGACAGGGAGGCCTGGAGTGCTGCAGTTCACGGGGTCACAAAGAGTTGGACACAACTGAGCGACTGAACTGAGCTGAATCAAAATGTCAATAATGCTAAGATTAAGAAATCTTGCAGTAGTCCAACAAAATATCATTAATTCCATGACTCTAAGCTCAGTTCTCATCTGTCATGTATTTTTGGTACGTAGACTACAGTGTGTGTTAGTCGTGTCCAACCCTTTGCATCTAATGGACTGTATGTAGCCCGCCATGCTCCTCTGTCCATGGGATTCTGCAGGCAAGAATACTAGAGTGGGTCGTCATTTCCTCCTCCAGGGGTTCTTCCCAACCCAGGGATCAAACCCACACCTCATGTGTTTCCTGCATTGCAGGCAGATTCTTTACCCTCTGAGCCACTGGGAAAGCCAGAGTTCCAGCACCTGCCTTTAAAGATTGAACAATAATATGAGCTAAAATATAAAACTGTTGAGTATACCTACCATGAATATGTTTAAACCATATTCAGAGATCACTGACATCAGATAAAATAATACATGCCAAAAACATTGCTCTTTTTTAATTCCCAGAATCCATGAAGCTATTAAGCTATGCATAAATCCTTAACAATTCATTTAATAAGTGCATGAAAGAATAAAGTCCTGACAGCTTCCATAATTTTCACCTATGAACCTGTCTCTAGACTCTTTCTCAGCCCCTTTAAAGTCTTATCTGCATTAAACATAACATCCCCTCCCATAACCAGGATGAATATATGGAGTCACTCTTTTACATCACCAGACTTGAGCCATACACCAGACCCTGCATAGCAGGAATGGACACTATATTTTGAATCTGCTTGATACCATTAAGGTAATCTCATGAGGGATTAATTTTTGTAAAATTTTCATTTGATGGACCAAACGCTAATCTGAAATGAGAAAATGAATGAATTTTAAAATGGGCATGAGGGCTTCCTTGGAAGTCCAGTAGTTAAGACTCTGCACTCCCAAAGAAGGACACACAGGTCTCATCCCTGGCCAGGGAACTAAAATCCTGCATGTTGCATGGGGCGGCCAAGAAAAAAATGTAGATATCAATGACAGAGCTGATTCACTTTGCTGTACAACAGAAGCGAATGCAACATTGTAAAGAAATTATACTGCAATAAAAATTAGTTTTTTTAAAAAAAAACGAAAGACTGGAAACAAAAAAAGAGAAAAAGAGAAAGCTTTTTAAAAAATCACCGCCAAAAAAAAAAAAAAACATCAAGTCTTATGCCAAAACATGTTGGGGAATAATTACTTCAGCTACACCCTTCTCTCAGCCCCTGAAGCCCTGCCATTGCCGACCATGTGCCGCTCAGTCCTGTATCACTCTGGATCAACTTGTCAGTCGGTTACAATTTGCCATCAAACAAAACTTTTACCAACTGCTACCCTTATGCCCATTGGACTTAAACCAGCCACTCTTTTCCCATATTTTATACTCTGGACTAAATTGTGTGTGAAAATTACCTTTTATTGACTTTAGCAAGAGCCTTATATAAACAACCGAGGGCAGATTTCAACTGCCCACTGCCAAAATAGTCCTCTGTCCCATCTGTTGGATGCACATATCATTAAGACTTTTATTAGTCTCAGAAACAGAGAACTCGTTTTATGTGTGAGCTAAAAATCTACAAAAGTCCTTGAAAAGCAATTCTTACTCATCCTGGTAACCATTGCATATGAGCAAATGCTGCTAAAGAACTGGAAACAGGTATTAAAAGAATTATAGCACCAAACTGTAATTTCAGGTCTATAAATTCATACTTTATATTAAACTGCTCAAAGATAATATACTTGTTGTCCTTCCAAAATGGAGACTTTTTAAAATTTAGGTTTTGAAAAGAGATAAGAAAATTTCCTCAAAAACATTTGGAGAAACATCATTTCTTAAAGAAACCATGGTGGAGGAAAGACACGGCGTAAGAATCCCCAGCAGAAGAAATCAAGAACTTTCTTGGAAATGGAAACGTTATAAGAGGCTTAACCATTGGGAGCCCAGGGAGAAGTAATGATCTTTCACCAGAAGAAGAGAATAAAATCATGAAAGCCTAATATGGCTTTTTACAGTTCTGCTTACAATTACGCATTAAACAATTTACCCCTTGTGGATGAGTTCCTAAAGCCTGCTGAGATGTTGCAGTTGGAGAAATGAGTACATGCTGTTTTTTCTTCTGTTGAGGGTTATTTTTATTAAAACAAAAAACTTACAACAACTGAAAACAATTCATTTTTGCTGAATCTTACTCTTTCTAAGAAGACCGACAGCATGGATGAACATTTGTCCAACGTTTGTGGTAAGTCCAACAATAAAGGACAATGGCTTATACATTCATGCCCAGTCAATGTCCTATGGGCTGGAATTCATAAAATAAAGGCAGCAGATGGTATACCTAAATTTAATTTGCTATTTGATTCATCCTTGTGTTACCACTCTGAAATGCAGGCGCTGAATGTTTATCTAACACTGTCAGAAAACACAAGACCATGCTTTGAGCAAGATAATCATGGTAATCTGATGTTGGATCATCAATCCTGAGAATGAAAACTGCAGCTCATCCACAGAAGCACTCTCTTCAGATTAAGAGGGACCTGTCAACAGCCAATACTCTGTGTATTAGAGATGCCATTTCATATGGTTTGGAATCACTTTTCATGCCAGTAAAGCAATACCAGAGACCATCAAAAGGAAGAATGTGCTTGGATTCTGTTGTTCTAATTTGACATTAAAGAGGATATTTTCGTGTGTTTCAGCCTTAGCTCCCAATGCTCCATTAATGTGATCACCTTTCCTTATGGATTCTTCTCTTAAATACTGTGCTACTGCCCTGGATTGTCCGTTAGTATGCATATACCAGACCAATATTCTAGACCACGCTCTAATCTTATGTTACTGCTTCTGGCCGCTGTCAAAATAATTCCTGCTGACATCATGTTTAACAGACTTGCCTCCCAGTTAGATCAATGTTAGGGAGCAGCATGCAGTGCCGCAAAATTATTTCATTAATTGTGAAGCCAGTTCACCCCTGCTTGCATTTGGAGACCAAAACAAATGGTTTTGGGAAAAAAAAAAAAAAAAAACCTAAACAATCAAAGATTCTGGAATCTTCTTTTAAATCTCAACAAAGGTGTCAATTTAGCTATTTATAATTATTCTCAGAGTTCTTTGGAAGAATTTTATTATTTAAAAGTATGGTAATATAGAAAGGAATGAGTTTGAGTTGGCTCTAGTGAGATGGATGAACCTAGAGCCTGTTATAGAGTGAGGTAAGTCAGAAAGAGAAAAACAAATATCACATATTAATGCGTACATATGGAATCTAGAAAAATGGTACTAATGAACCTATTTGCAGGGCAGGACTAGAGATGCAGACATAGACAACAGACTTGTGGACACAGTAATGGAAGGAGAGGGGATATGAAACAGCATTGAAACACATACATTATCATATATAACACACCTAATGACAGGGAGGCCTGGCATGCTGCAATTCATGGGGTCGCAAATAGTCAGACACGACTGAGCGACTGAACTGAACTGAACTGAAATGGGAAGTTACTGTATAACACAGAGAGTTCAACCCAGTGCTCTGTGACAACATAGAAGGGTGGAAGGGAGGTTCAAGAGGGAGGAGACATGTATTCTTATGGCTGATTCATGTTGTTGTATGGAAGAAACCAGCGCAACATTGTAAAATAATGTAACAACATTGTAAAACAATTATCTTCCATTAGAAATTTTAAAAAGTGGAAAAAAAGGATTTTTTAAAAGTATGGCAATATAATACCTAGTCCTCCAAAGGGGCTAGAAAATAAGCCAATATTAAAATATACACACTGCTAAAGGGTGAAAATCCAAGTGCTAACACTCATTGGACTGATCATCTTTTTGAGAACTCAAATGTTAACTTTCTCAAATGACTACAGGAGAATCTGTTGTTAACCTTTTCTCTCAAGTGTCAACCTGAGTGGTTGGCATAGGATTTGCTTATAAAATTACCTCATAGTAATATAAAGAAACACAAGAGTCTCAATGACTGAGAATCTGGGAGCAGGAAAAACCAACTTGGTAGTCAAAACCAGATTGCCAAATGACAGCATCAGCTGTATTATCTGTGTGCCTGGTGGCTGCCCTTCCAAACTAATTTTAAAAATAAATTGAAATTGAACTGGAGCCATACAAAGCAGAACACAAACCTTTTTGAAGATTCATATCAGGTAACAAGTAAACAGGTTGTCAGAAGATATTGACATTTTCTTTTTAGAATTGATTTTATGCTTTTATTTTTCTACCCATATGGCATTTCATATTATTAACATTTATTTATTAAAACCCTGGCCTTTCCTCCAAAGGTTTTAAGGAGTCTTAATGTTCTGTTACAGTATTTCAAGATCAAAATAGCTCTCTACTACTTTAAAAACTAGAATAAAACAAATATTTCTCATATTTGAATTAAAGGAATAATTGTACACCTTACAAGTTTGTTTTCTGTAAAGTAAACCTATTAATATGAAAATGCAAAAATTATTAATTAATGTAAAAATTCAAAATATCTGAGAATTCTCCCTAAAATTTATCAACGAATACACAAATCAGAGATCAAAATATTAAGGTGGTCTATAAGAATTAATAAAGATAAAGGTAGATGGAAAAACAGGTTGATTTCTTTGGCATCATTCCAATTTACCTCCCCACTCTTCTGATTAATTGCCCTCAGCAAGGAGCTAGAACCCAGTTATGCT
>SJYA01000064.1:988838-1075660 GCA_006410615.1 Neotragus moschatus | reverse complement strand
AAAAAAAAAAAAAAAAACCTAAACAATCAAAGATTCTGGAATCTTCTTTTAAATCTCAACAAAGGTGTCAATTTAGCTATTTATAATTATTCTCAGAGTTCTTTGGAAGAATTTTATTATTTAAAAGTATGGTAATATAGAAAGGAATGAGTTTGAGTTGGCTCTAGTGAGATGGATGAACCTAGAGCCTGTTATAGAGTGAGGTAAGTCAGAAAGAGAAAAACAAATATCACATATTAATGCGTACATATGGAATCTAGAAAAATGGTACTAATGAACCTATTTGCAGGGCAGGACTAGAGATGCAGACATAGACAACAGACTTGTGGACACAGTAATGGAAGGAGAGGGGATATGAAACAGCATTGAAACACATACATTATCATATATAACACACCTAATGACAGGGAGGCCTGGCATGCTGCAATTCATGGGGTCGCAAATAGTCAGACACGACTGAGCGACTGAACTGAACTGAACTGAAATGGGAAGTTACTGTATAACACAGAGAGTTCAACCCAGTGCTCTGTGACAACATAGAAGGGTGGAAGGGAGGTTCAAGAGGGAGGAGACATGTATTCTTATGGCTGATTCATGTTGTTGTATGGAAGAAACCAGCGCAACATTGTAAAATAATGTAACAACATTGTAAAACAATTATCTTCCATTAGAAATTTTAAAAAGTGGAAAAAAAGGATTTTTTAAAAGTATGGCAATATAATACCTAGTCCTCCAAAGGGGCTAGAAAATAAGCCAATATTAAAATATACACACTGCTAAAGGGTGAAAATCCAAGTGCTAACACTCATTGGACTGATCATCTTTTTGAGAACTCAAATGTTAACTTTCTCAAATGACTACAGGAGAATCTGTTGTTAACCTTTTCTCTCAAGTGTCAACCTGAGTGGTTGGCATAGGATTTGCTTATAAAATTACCTCATAGTAATATAAAGAAACACAAGAGTCTCAATGACTGAGAATCTGGGAGCAGGAAAAACCAACTTGGTAGTCAAAACCAGATTGCCAAATGACAGCATCAGCTGTATTATCTGTGTGCCTGGTGGCTGCCCTTCCAAACTAATTTTAAAAATAAATTGAAATTGAACTGGAGCCATACAAAGCAGAACACAAACCTTTTTGAAGATTCATATCAGGTAACAAGTAAACAGGTTGTCAGAAGATATTGACATTTTCTTTTTAGAATTGATTTTATGCTTTTATTTTTCTACCCATATGGCATTTCATATTATTAACATTTATTTATTAAAACCCTGGCCTTTCCTCCAAAGGTTTTAAGGAGTCTTAATGTTCTGTTACAGTATTTCAAGATCAAAATAGCTCTCTACTACTTTAAAAACTAGAATAAAACAAATATTTCTCATATTTGAATTAAAGGAATAATTGTACACCTTACAAGTTTGTTTTCTGTAAAGTAAACCTATTAATATGAAAATGCAAAAATTATTAATTAATGTAAAAATTCAAAATATCTGAGAATTCTCCCTAAAATTTATCAACGAATACACAAATCAGAGATCAAAATATTAAGGTGGTCTATAAGAATTAATAAAGATAAAGGTAGATGGAAAAACAGGTTGATTTCTTTGGCATCATTCCAATTTACCTCCCCACTCTTCTGATTAATTGCCCTCAGCAAGGAGCTAGAACCCAGTTATGCTGTTTTCTTAATTCCTGTTGATGGGGTGTTGACATAGGCTAAAAAGAGAACCAACTGCCTTTTAATGAACCCATTCTTCATGAGCTAATCAATCATAACTTGTCCGTTTTAATTATCTCCCAAATTCCAAATAGAGATATGCTTGCAGTTTCCAAATATTTTCATGATTAAAGATGTTTTCCTTGTTTCAATAGGAACTTTAATTTGATGAGTCAGGTGGTAAGATTTATAGGATGAAGTTGTCCTGTTTATCTCCCAGCTTTCAAAAATACTGGTCTGCAATTCAGTAACAAACAACATTCACATCAGAGATATGCAGACTATGCTCATTCACAATGATGAACATGTTTAAATACATAGATAAATACACCAACAGCAGTAGATGCCAGAAAGAAAAGCCTCCAAGCAAATGTTTACTAGCCTCCCTTTTCATATCTATGGAAAAGCAGTCTATTTGAACATTAAATATAATTACACAAAGCTAACAGGCCATTGGTACACCTGGATAACATTTTCAGGTTTTACCCTCCTTGGATGGAGGAAAAGTGGAAACAGTGTCAGACTTTATTTGGGGGGGGCTCCAAAATCACTGCAGATGGTGACTGCAGCCATGAAATTAAAAGATGCTTACTCCTTGGAAAAAAAGTTATGACCAACCTAGATAGCATATTCAAAAGCAGAGACATTACTTTGCCAACAAAGGTCCATCTAGTCAAGGCTATGGTTTTTCCAATGGTCATGTATGGATGTGAGAGTTGGACTGTGAAGAAAGCTGGGCACCGAAGAATTGATGCTTTTGAACTGTGGTGATGGGAAGACTCTTGACAGTCTCTTGGACTGCAAGGAGATCCAACCAGTCCATTCTGAAGGAGATCGGCCCTGGGATTCTTGGGAAGGAATGATGCTAAAGCTGAAGCTCCAGTACTTTAGCCACCTCATGCGAAGAGTTGACTCACTGGAAAAGACTCTGATGCTGGGAGGGATTGGGGGCAGGAGGAGAAGGGGACGACCGAGGATGAGATGGCTGGATGGCATCACTGACTCGATGGAGGTGAATCTGAGTGAACTCCAGGAGTNCTGAGGGAGATCAGCCCTGGGATTTCTTTGGAAGGAATGATGCTGAAGCTGAAGCTCCAGTACTTTGGCCACCTCATGAGAAGAGTTGACTCATTGGAAAAGACTTTGATGCTGGGAGGGATTGGAGGTGGAGGAGAAGGGGACAACAGAGGATGAGATGGCTGGATGGCATCACTGACTCAATGGGCATGAGTCTGAGTGAACTCCAGGAGTTGGTGATGGACAGGGAGGCCTGGTGTGCTGCTGTTCATGGGGTCTCGAAGAGTCAGACATGACTGAGTGACTGAACTGGACTGAACTGATCTGAAATATTAACTGTGGAAATGTCTACATATCTTAGCTATCTGGAAGAATGTAAAAAAAAAAGTGAATAAACCAAATGTTTACAAACACCTCTACACTTGGCATTTTCTAGTTTTCTAGTGTATGCTTATGTTTGGTGTCACTTTTAAAATGTTTTATTTGGTTATGTTGTTATTAAAAATAGTCAATTTTTATAGTTATTTAATTTCATAATTGTTTTCAGTAGGAACATTGCTCAGTGCTATCTACTCCATCCATGACCAGAGCTAGAAGCTCTTATTTCAAGTATTTGGAAATTCTGCACTAATAACTGTGCTGTGAATCCACACTCATGGCTTTCTTAGGAACTATTTCTGGAGACTCATGTTTTTAGTTCCAGAATGTTTTCTTGAATTATGTCATGGATGATTTTCCTCCTTAATTTTCTCTATTTCTCTTTCCATGGATTCTAGTTGTTTGCATTTTACATTTCCCGAATCTCTCTTCTTTCTCATAGTTTCTCTTCTGTTGTACATTGATCTTTTTTCTTTACTTTAGGAAAGAGTTTTCTCAAATTAAATCCAAGTTTTTTATGCTTTTATTTTCATCATCATAATCTTAATTTAATTTTCAATAACTTTTTCTTATTATCTAGATCTTTTGGCAACTTCTTCTTACTATTTCATGGACATAATATTTTAAAATATTTTTTCTGACAACATGAATGATAGTCATCTAAAAATGTTATTCTTTTAATTCAGTCTTAATTCTTCCATTTTGACTTTTTCTTTATATTTGTTTCATTTCCTGTCTTCTGTGCTACTCTTCTAGCATCCCATATGTTTCTTTTTCTCTTTAAGATTAAGAGATAATGATTAAAAAGCTGACAGAACCTCTGAGTTCATGAGTGAGGCTTATGAACTATGATTTTCACTATAAATAATTATACCTGGTGAAACTGTTTATATTACTTAGGTATGCTATTTACTGTACTTAGTGAAGAAAAAGTGTTTAATAACCAAAATACGTATAGAGATACTTCTTGCTCATATAATAGTATTGAACCAAAAATTATGTTAAAGAGTATCCCTTCTGCACACAATTATTTAGTGGTCTAGACCAATGGTGGCTTTATCATCTGTAATATATGATGTTCAAGGTTACCTTGGAGGCTGTATATATTTCAAACAGATCAAAAGAGAAGGGAACATGGAGGAAAGCTATGTAAAAAGGTTTTATGGACCTGCCAGGCCAAGAAGAGATGCAGATTTTGTCCACTCATATTTCATCACCATCATTTTGCATATATGTATTTGTAGGGCATGGGAAATATGACTCTGGCTGTGCAGCCTCTACCAAGGGCAAATCTGTGCTATGGAAACAGATGATAATATTTGCTATATACCCAGTTATCACTTCCACAATGTATGTATATTTTATTGTTCTTGCTACATCAGATTGCTCAGAAGAGAAGATGTAGAATCTAGTGTTTTTAGACTCAACATAGTTAGGGAAGATGGAAAAGGCAATGGCAGCCCACTCTAGTACTCTTGCCGGGAAAATCCCATGGATGGAGGGCCTGGTGGGCTGCAGTCCATGGTGTCGCTAAGAGCTGGACACAACTGAGAGATTTCACTTTTNGATGTAGAATCTAGTGTTTTTAGACTCAACATAGTTAGGGAAGATGGAAAAGGCAATGGCAGCCCACTCTAGTACTCTTGCCGGGAAAATCCCATGGATGGAGGGCCTGGTGGGCTGCAGTCCATGGTGTCGCTAAGAGCTGGACACAACTGAGAGATTTCACTTTTCCTTTTCACTTTCGTGCATTGGAGAAGGAAATGGCAACCCACTCCAGTGTTCTTGCCTGGAGAATCCCAGGGACGGGGGAGCCTGGTGGGCTGCCGTCTGTGGGGCTGCACAGAGTCAGACACAACTGAAACTACTTAGCAGCAGCAGCAGCAGCATTTAGGGAAGAAAATAACTTGGGAAGAGTATTCGCAGTATCTAGAGCTTATCAGTTCAGTTCAATCACTCGGTCAAGTCTGACTCTTTGTGACTGCATGGACTGCAGCACACCAGGCTTCCCTGTCCATCACCAACTCCTGGAGTTTGCTCAAACTCAAGTCCATCGAGTTGGTGATGCCATCAAACCATCTCATCCTATGTCATCCCCCTCTCCTCCTGCCTTCATTCTTTTGCAGCATCAGGGTCATGTCCAATGAGTCATTTCTTCACAACAGGTGGTCAAAGTATTGGAGCTTCAGCTTCAGCATCAGTCCTTCCAATGAATATTCAGGACTGATATCTTTTAGGATGGACTGGTTGGATCTCCTTGCAGTCCAAGGGACTCTCAATAGTCTTCTCCAACACCACAGTTCAAAAGCATCAATTCTTTAGTGCTTGGCTTTCTTCATAGTTCAACTTTCATATGCATACACGACCACTGGAAAAACCAGTCTTGACTAGATGGACCTTTGTTGGCAAAGTAATGTCTCTGCTTTTTAATATGCTGTCAAGTTGACCATAACTTTTCTTCCAAGGAGCAAGTGTCTTAATTTCATTGCTGCAGTCTCCATCTGCAGTGATTTTGGAGCCCCAAATCTTAAAGTCTCATTGTTTCCACTGTTTCCCCATCTATTTGCCATGAAGTGATGGGACCAGATGCCATGATATTTGTTTTCTGAATGTTGAGTCTGAAGCCAGCTTTTTTCACTTCCCCCTTTCACTTTCATCAAGAGGCTCTTAGTTCTTCTTTGCTTTCTACCATAAGGGTGGTGTCATCTGCATATCTGAGGTTACTGATATTTGTCCTGGCAATCTTGATTCCAGCTTGTGCTACATCCAGCTCAGCATTTCTCATGATGTTCTCTGCATATAAGTTAAATAAGGGTGACAATTTATGTCCTTGATGTACTCCTTTCTCAATTAGAACCAGTCTGTTGTTCCATGTCCAGATATAGCTGTTTTTCTTGATCTGCAAACAGATTTCTCAGGAGGCAGGTCAGGTGGTCTGGTATTCCCATCTCTTTCAGGATTTTTCAGTTTATTGTGATCCACACAGTCAAAGGTTTTGGCGTAGTCAATAAAGCAGAAGTAGATGGTTTTCTGGAGCTCTTTCGCTTTCTCGATGATGCAATGAATGCTGGCAATTTGAACTCTGGTTCCTTTACCTTTTCTAAATCCAGCTTCAACATCTTCAAGTTCACGGTTCACATATTGTTGAAGCCTGACTTGGAGAAGTTTAAGCATTACTTTGCTAGTGTGTGAGAAGAGTGCATCTGTACACTTTGAGTGGTTTGAGCATTCTTTGGCATTGCCTTTCTTTGGGATTGGAAAGAAAGCTGACATTTTCCAGTCCTGTGGCCACGGCTAAATTTTCCTGATTTTTTGGTTTATGGAGTGCAACACTTTCCCAGCATCATCTTTTAGGATTTGAAATAGCACAACTGGAATTCCATCACCTCCACTAGCTTTGTTCATAGTGATACTTCCTAAGGCCCGCCTGATTTCACATTCCAGGATATCTGGCTCTAGGTGAGTGATCACACCATTGTGGTTATCTGGGTCATGAAAATATTTTTTGTACAGTTTTTTTATGTATTCTTGCCACCTCTTCTTCATATCTTCTGCTTCTGTTAGGTCCATATGTTTTCTGTCCTTTATTGTGCCCATATTTGCATGTAATGTTCCCTTGGTATCTCTAATTTTCTTGAAGAGATCTCTAGTCTTTCCTACTCTATTGCTTTCCTCTATTTCTTTCCATTGATCACTGAGGAAGGCTTTTTTTTAAATCTCTCCTTGCTCTTCTTTGGAACTCTGCATTCAAATGGGCATATCTTTCCTTTTCTCCTTTGTATTTCACGTCTCTTCTTTGCTCAGTTATTTTTAAGGTCTTTTCAGACAACCATTTTGTCCTTTTGCATTTCCTTTTTTTGGGGATCGTCTTGATCACTGCCTCCTATACAATGTCATGAACCTCCATCCATAGTTCTTCAGGCACTGTCTTTCAGATCTAATCCCTTGAATCTGTCACTTCCATTGTATAATTGTAAGGGATTTCATTTAGGTCATGCCTGTATGGTCTAGTCATTTTTCCTACTTTCTTCAATTTAGGTCTGAATTTTGCAGTAAGGAGTTCATGATCTGAGCCAGAGTTGGCTCCTGGTCTTGTTTTGTTGATTTTATAGAGCTTCTCCATCTTTGGCTGCAAATATAATCAGTCTGAGTTTAGAATTGATCATCTGGTGATGTCCAAGTGTAGAGTCTTCTCTTGTTGGAAGAAGATATTTTCTATAACCAGTGCGTTTTCTTGGAAAAACTCTATTAGATTTTGCCCTGCTTCATTTTGTACTCCAAGGCCAAATTTGCCTGTTATTCCAGGTATCTCTTGACTTCCTACTTGCATTCCAGGCCCCTATAATGGAAAGGACATCTTTTTTAGCTGTTAGTTCTAGAAAGTCTTGTAGGTCTTCATAGAACCATTCAACTTACACTTCAGCATTACTGGTTGGGGCATAGACTTGGATTACGCTAATGTTGAATGGTTTGTCTTGGAAACAAACAGAGATCAATCTGTTGTTTTTGAGATTGCATCCAAGTACTGCATTTCAGACTCTTTTGTCTACTATGGGGGCTACTCCATTTTTTCCAAGGCATTCTTGCCTGCAGTAGTAGATATAATGGTCATCTGAATTAAATTCTCCCATTCCAGTCCATTTTAGTCCGCTGATTCCTAAAATGTCAACGTTCACTCTTGCCATCTTCTGTTTAACCACTTCCAATTTCCTTGATTCATGGACCTGACTTTCCAGGTTCTTATCAAATATTGTTCTTTACTGCATCAGACTTTATTTCCATCACCAGTCACATCCACAACTAGGCACTGTTTTTGTTTTGGCTCTGTCTCTTCATTCTTTCTGGAGTTATTTCTCCACTGATCTCCAGTAGTATATCAGGCACCTACAGACCTGAGGAGTTCATCTTTCAGTGTCCTATCTTTTTGCCTTTTCATACTGTTTTGGAGGTTCTCAAAGCAAGAATACTGAAGTGGTTTGCCTTTCCCTTCTCCAGTGGACCACATGTTGTCAGAACCCTCCACCAGTCTAAAGTGTATAGATTGATTTAAAACTACTCCTTAGAATATGGGAATTCTTCCTCAAGTGTGTGGACTGTGTTTCACTTTCTTCGGAAAATAAGGCTGTAGTCTTATGCTGCAGTTAGAAAGAGGAATTTGCCTACAAACATGGAGTGAAGAAAGAGTTACAACGATTTGACTTCTTGGTAAGCATAATCTTTGGAGAAGGTAATGGCAACTCACTCCAGTATTCTTGCCTGGAGAGTCCCATGGACAGAGGCACCTGGCAGGCTATAGTCCATGGGGTCACAAAGAGTTGGACATGACTTAGCACCTAACACAACACAACACAACCGAAACAAAATCTAACCATTTTTCAACTATGCCTCTCGCTATCCTCATTTCCCAAAGCATCTGGTGCTCCTGATTCTTTAAAATTTCTTGGGAGGTCTTTAGGCTTTATCTACTGCTGGTTCAGAATCTAGTTTTCTCAGGTTTTATAGGTCAGTCAGTAACTTTCCAACTCTCAAAATTTTGCTCCACTTTTCATAATTTTGTTTTGTTTTCCTTTTTTGTTCTTCCGTACTAATACTACATTTTCTGTAGTTTTAGTACAGTTTGGAGATGATAACTACCATTTTAACCAGGAGTCCACGAGTATAATATTTTGAAAATAATAAATGAATACACTTTTATCCTGAAAAATCGTATTTGCCATATTCCTCTATTGTCATTCTGCTATTTGGCTTCAGTGAAGAAGAATTTTTGAGTGCCACCTCATGAAGGAAGATGGTATTATATTGAAGAAAATATTATATGAGAACAAAAAATCCTAAGCCTTCTGATCTAAGTGAGTGTGGGGAAGGACAAATGGAAGAAAAACAAGAGATAGGACATATGTGTGTCCTTACTCTTCTTTCTCTAGGCTAAAGTCCCAAGGTTTTTTGTTTGTTTGTTTGTTTGTTTTATTAAATACACCTGTAGAAAAATTTTGTGCTGCCACTGAAGGGAGCAGAAGGAAAGAGAGGAGAAACTTCTCATAGCCAAAGAAATTGGGCATAAATTGAAAAAAAATGATATGAGAGAATAGCATTGAAACATGTATATTACCATATGTAAAACAGATGACCAGTGCAAATTCAGTGCATGAAGCAGGGCACCCAAAGCTGGTACTCTGGAACAACCCAGGGGATGGGGTGGGGAGGGAGGTGGGAGGGGGTTTCAGGATGGGAGAACACATGGACACCCATGGCCAATTCATGTCTATGTATGGAAAAACTACCACAATAATGTAAAGTAATTAGCTTTGAATTAAAATACATTAACGAATTTTTAAAAAGAGGTTAGCAGTCCCTGAATGTGGTGTTGAAAATGAAGACATGGAGATAGTCTACCAATTCATTATGATCACAAAATTTATAGAGTATTCAAACATTTTTTGTGGTACCGAGGTGCATAAATGCAGTGAGATGCCAAGGGCTGATTTTGCAACAAAACCCTGAAGCTGGAATTAAGGGGCTACACATGATACTGAGAGGAAGAAAAAGTGGTGACATGCAGTAATTTCAATTTGGGGAACCAGCGCAATGCTTCAATAGGTCCAGATCAGCTACTCTGCCTTAGTAAACCCAGACACAGGAACCCAGAGACAAGACAACACATAGTCAAGAAAATATCAAGGACGGATTGCTACTCCTCAGAACCACGAGATCTATAAGTTCATTCCTCCCCTCTTATTTTAGAGGACAAGAAGATTAAACTGAAGACCTTAACTCATTCAAAAGATGGCATTTTTTGGTTTCCTATTGCTGCTGCAACAAATTGCTACACATTAGTAGTAGCAGTGGCTTAAAACCATACGAATATACTATCTTATAGTTCTTGAGGTTGGAAGTCCAAAATGGGTGTCACCAGGCTAAAATCAAGGCACCGGCAAGGTTCTGTTTCTGAAGATTCTAAGGTAGAAGCTATTTCTTTCTTTTTCTAACTTTTAGAGATTGTCTACCTTCCTAGCCCTCTTCCGTTTTAAAGGTCAGCAATGTTGCGTTTCTGACCATTCTTCCATAATCACCTTTCTCTCTAACTCTCCTGCTTCCTTCTTCCACTTTCAAGGACCCTTGAGGTTAATTTGGACCTATGCAAATAATCTAGGATAATCTTCCTCTTTTAAAATCATCTGATTAGCAACCTTAATTGCATCAGTTTATTTAACTCTCCTTTGCCATGTAATGTAATATAGTTACAGATTCTGAGGATTAGGATGTGGACATTTTTGGAGGACCATTGTTATGTCTGCCACACAGGGAATAAGAATGACATAAATCAATTGGAAAATAATTTTCCCTTACTACCTCTAACAACCTAATGGGATGAGCATTTGACAAAAAGTAGACCACTTTTAAAATGGGGAAGCCGTATTTGCTTTGTTCATCTGTGCTGTAGTTCAATTTTTTCTTTTTTACTTCACTGCATTATATTATGAGATATAATTTGATTAACTTTTTTGTTAATGACAGATTTAGTAACCACTGCATAGTATAGTTTTGCATATATCTTGTCTTATGTATAACATTTCTTTTTTATTCATCATAGATGTTAAAAACAATTTTTACTTAGAAAAAAAATTATTATACAAAGACTGAGATATTTCAGATGCTTGGTGACAGTTTCTCAGATGAAAGATTTTCATTTTGCTTTCCAAGTCTTTTTAGGTGATTAATCTGCTTGAAATTTTTTTCTTTTCTATTGGATATTTAGAGTCTTAATTTGTTATTTTTTTCATAAAGTGCACCTTTGATAAGCAATCTTAATTAAAACAACTGTAAACACTGCAGGAGAAATGAGTTTTACAAACTGTGGTATAAAGTGCTGTATTTTCATAGGTAGTGCACTGCTAACAGTTTTGAGGTCAACATAAATGAACTTAATCAGAACGATGCTCTAAAAAGTATTAACTGGAAACAAATTTATGTATTGGATGATCCAAAAGTGACGCCTCTAAAAATCCTGTTTCTCAAATCCCATAAAGGTGATCATTATTAATGAGTTCAAGAATATTCGCTTTGAATCCGACACACACACACACTGATATTTCAAGCAATGAGTTTGTGGGCACAAAAACAGCCAGATATTTAGAGCTATCTTGATGATTAACCGCATTTTGTTTTGTCATATGGATGCTTGTCATTGTGTTGGCCAAGACATAAACAGTGGTTTCTTAATATTGACTACACTGTGAATGTTTCCCATACTTATTAAAATGGATTATTTTTTTTAATGAGAATGAGTCACATCAGGAGACTGACAAGTTACTCCTTAACATATTATTTTCACATCTCTAAGTTGGCTCTACATATGGAATGCCCTTAATTATTTATAAGGTTAATGTGATTGGCTGTTATTTCACATTTTTACAGCCAATTTGTGCTGAGTTGACTCTTGGTGAAATCATGATTATAAGTCTAAGGTTATGCTTTTGATCTTTATAAAGGAGTTAGTTTAACTCCATTGTGGGAAAACAGATGGCAGTCTCCATACATTATCTTATAAATGCATGTCTTTGATCTTATGGGAAGATGCCATAAATTCCCTATCTTTGGTAAAATTCTACTAATTAAGAATATCTTGACAACAGGTCAGAACCATATTTTTAACATAGTATGGCAGAGTAATGGGTGGAAATACATTAAGTAGTTACTAATTTTCTTTAGTCTCATGTCTAAAATGAATGCATTCAATTTCCAAGGTATAGCTTAATTCCAAGTTTTCTAGTACAATGATCCCAAATAAGATTTTATTGCAGTTATTTTGGTTTGAGTAGTATGCTAATAGCTCCTAGTTGTATTTTGTGTTTGAGATGTGAAAAGAATAGTAAAGTGTAATACTAAAATATTATAAAAAATGTAATGTTTTCATATATGTCTAGTAACTCAAACTATGACAGAATGTTATAACAAGGAGTAGGAACCCTGTGTGGTTTAATGAATTGTAGTACTTAAGGAAGGCCTCTTTTATTTCTAGTGGTCATTATTTGAAAATCTGTTTGTTTAAGGGAGTCAGATATGGACTATTAACTAATCTTGTTATTAAAATTAGCATTGTCATAAAAATCCTTTGTATAACAGTGAATTTCCAAATGTGTTCTATGTGCTAGTGGAATCTAAATGTATGTGATATTATGAAACCTTCTCCCCTGTTTAATTTTTACTTAGCAATAAGGGTAACTAACAATTAAGTATTACCTTTTTCTGTTTGGACTTTCGTAAGCTTTTTGTTCAGTGAGAGACAAAAATAGAGATAACTAAAAGAATTGCAAATTATTATAATAAAAGGACAGTCATGATTTTCTATATGTTTATTTCTGTGTGTGTGAGAGAGAGAGAGAGAGAAGGAAAGGAGAGAGGGAGGAAGGGATGATAGAGAGATGTAGAAGTCTACATATCTTAATTTGATTACCAGGAAATCTTCATGTTTTTCTTGAAGATTTAGAAAGACTATCTTTTATAGGAAAACCATCAGTAAAATGTTGCAAGTAGCTTCTTGTTTTCCTGCAATCACTTAGAGAAAAACCATCTTACTTTATGTATCAAGTAACCAAATTATGCCTTTGATTTCAGGTGTTTTGATTTCAGTGTATATAGCAGTTCATAATTATAGATGTAGTCATTTCTTATATTATTTTTGTTTTTTTATAATTGAGTCTTGTGGTTTCTTACTGGTCTACTTAGGAATTTGCCTCACTTATCTCTGCTACCAAAACTAGATTTTGGGAAAGTGTAGATAGAAGAGCTGTATTAAAAACACAGACACACACATATACATACACGTGCTTACAAGTGCAAAATAAACTTGAATACATTTTATAATACAAATCTTGCAAGCATTAATAAAAAAGGATGATAAAATATGTCAATAAAAATAACATTAGTGGGATTCTTTCTCTGTAGTGGGGATGAATATGTATTATTTACATGTATCTATATGGAAATAGATGAGTTACTGTTTCTCCAAATATGCCCTCTGTGGTGATGAATTCTATTCTTGATTAGAGAATCATAAGGTAAAAATAAAAATATATAAGCAATTTAGGTAAAATTTGGTAAAATTCTATCTTAGACTGTAATCAGTGCTTAAAGTTTAGCATTTTGATTTTGGAACAAGAAGTATGTAAATTATAAAATAATGAGAAATACAGAGCTGCTGAGCACATTCCACTTTAGTAATCTTCTAAGTAGCCAGAAAACAATATGCAATTTTATTTACCTGCAAGGATTCAAGCCAGAAATTTCCATTTCAAAATGCTTATTTCTTTACAGTGTGACTGACTGAATGGCCATGAACAATGCAAATTGCTTTTACCTCCTAGACTCGTTATACATTTCTTGATAGGTTGTCTACTCAGATCTTTTATTATATAATGAGGTAACTCCCAAATGAAGCCCCAAATATCTTCTCTTCCTGGTCATCATATGCTGCCACTCTCCCCCTCAAAATGAATACACTCTGTGTGCTGAATCCTGCCTTTTCATCTCCTGCTGCAGAATCAGCTGTCATAACAACTATTCTGTTCATGAATATGTAAATGAAACATGCATAAAATAAAAAAAAAAAAATAACGGGCGTTTCCCACTTCAGACTGTACCCACCTCTGTTCGACTAATAGAGGAAAAGCAAAGATTTTTGGTTTTCGAGCATTTTGAGTCATTATTGCCCAAAACGCTGTAATTATGTAACATGGAAATACATAAATGCGACATATGCAAATACTCGTGACAGTTGGACTCCAAATAAATCGGCTTCTACGTGTGACTACGGTGATGAGTGCAGATTTACTTATCATTTCGCTCTAATGCCTAGTGATAAGGGGTTCATGCCTTAGATCCTCAGTAACCTTTTATTTGCTGGCTAGGTTCCACCCCTATACCTTACCGCCCTATAAATGGCTAAAATAGTGTTTAAATTATACACGTATGCGTGTACACATACACACACTTGAATGTATCTGCACTTTTTTTTCTTTTGAAAAGAAGAACTGATGACTATATCCACTAGAGTGTTCTGGAAGAAGCACTAAGCTCTGGGAAAGAAATAATTGGGGGATTTTATTATTGAAATAAGCAAGCATGTTCATGCATATTTTTCCGGCTTGCATGCCCATGCGCCACTCTGTGCAAACAGTGCTATTGCAGCTTGTGCGCAGTAATTAGGTTGATGTAATTATGGTGAAATAAAGACAGCTTCACTGATAATTTCACAGTGACTATTAAAGACATATGTGCCTTCCAGTGTACAATAAATGAACCTGAACTGCTGTCAGGGGCTAGGAGGACAGTGTGGCCAATGCACCTATTGTGTCCCTGCTGCAGAAAGGAGCCTGCCGATTGGCCACTGTCTGCAGCACATAGCACTGGCTGGTTATAAAGGACTTGTCTAGGGGAGAGCCTGTAGGTACTCCATTGTCTGGTAAAGTTCATATGACTGCATTCTTTTTTTGCAAGGGGGTGGAGGGAGAGTGGGGAAGGCGGGGGTGTCAGCTCAACTGTAAAAGCTGCACAGATTTTTTTTTTTTTCTTTCTCTCTCTCTCTGCCTCTCCATAGATCGTTTCTGTTTCATGCCCTGTCTCATTTCGCATAGCTAAAAGAGAATGCTAATTAAGACCCCTTGTCTTAACCTGAAAATAATGACTCGGATATAATTAGAAATCTGCTGAGAGTTTAAAATTCTGGGAGGGGACCATAAACATCAGTTACGGTGCTTAGGAGGGAAATGAAGAATTATTTTCCTGTAATCAAGGTAAACATGGGAGAGGGGGTTTCCCTCCTTTTTTTTTTTTTTTAACTCATTTGAACCAATGGTGTTCTACTGCAGATGAGAGGATACTGTGTTTCAAAAACTATTTTAGCCATCAAATTGAAAGGACACAAATCAGTAGCAATAGAAGCCTTCTTAATCCTCCTTAGGATGCAATTCAGATGAAAGAACTGCTTTTTTTTTTTTAATTTTTCTTTTTGTATGTGTGTGTTATAGATGGATCTGAGAACGCTGTCTGGGCTTGGTGCCAAGTGCTGGTATTTCACAGCAGCGACCGCCTCACAGACGGGCTGTGGGAAGCAGGAGGGAGACTCTCTTAGGGTGCCACTACTATGGAGACACAGCTGGGCTGAACAAGATTTGCTTCAAACGACAACAAGAGAGACAGAAAGTATCTGGTTCAACCGCTGCCCAAGCAGGCAGGCACCAGAAGAGCTAGCAGCCAATCCGGCCATGCTCGAAGCCAGCTCTGCAGCTCAGCCAATCAGTGACATCACTGGTGAGAAACTCATTTACATCATGCAGTAATGAACTTTGTTTAACATAGCCTCCCCCCTTTCCTGTAACCCCCCCTTCCCTGTATTAGGTCCTTCCATTAATTATTCTGCTGGCATAATTTAAACCGCTATGCAAAAATGTGGCTATATTCTCTCTGATAGCTTCTACCTTCTTTTTCTCCCTCCATGGATGTCTGCTGTCACTGAAAGTGATTCTGGGTGCAATTCTATTTTGTTTTGACCTTGCCAAATTACCTTCTCCTAAAAAAAAAAAAAAACTTAGAAAAAATTAAACATTTATTTTATCTGACCCCACTCCCACCTTAGGAACAGCATGCTTTTGGCAAGTTGGGATTCAGGATTGTGTAAGGTAATGGAGAATAAGTGGGTACATTGCCTTAGAAGTTGCAGTTTTTCCAAGAAATCTGCATCTTAGAGCTTCCTTTAACGTGTCCAGATTTTATGTGCAGTGGCCATTTTTGCATACAGTGCTTTATCCAAAAATCGCTTGTGTGCATCTGTTACAGGGAGGAAAGTTCACTCTTGTTATATTTTATTCTTTACTCCTCTCAGCCAATGTGTCATTTTATTAATGAATAGAACTGAGGTCATTTCTGGACAAGTCTCTCTCTTCCCATCTTAGCACAATGCACCTGATTTGCATCCATTTACGAGAAAAACAGAATGCAAGGACCAATTGTAAAGAAGTTAAGGGACGAGCTCACATATTATTTCAAAATATAGCACAGCCATTTGCTTTTCAGAATGTATAATATTTAACATCTGCCTTAGTGTTTCTATAAAAATGCCTGATCTCCATTCCCAATGTAATACCTTTAGCAAATTTATTGCTTTGTTATATAACCAAAATAGAGCAAGATAAATAATATTTAGGAATGAATACATTTAATCAGCAGAAAACCTTTGGAAACACAATTTTGTCTTGTACATTTATATTCAGTTTGTCAGAGATAAACTCATTTGTTCTATAGATAACTTAAAAAGCCCAGAACATGTGGCATGTGAAGATTTTCAGGTTGCTTTAGAGAATCCCAAAGAGCAGAAACTGGGTCACACTTAAATGCGATTTCTCTTAAGCCATATCTTTATTGCATATTGGCATTAAAGGGATACAGTTTTCTAGCAGAGAAGATAGTTTCATTGTCTTCTTTTTTAAAGAATACTTTGAATATAATTATTCAAAGACATGGAATTTTAAAAACATCGACAAAGGTTTCATAACACTACATGACTCGTGTAAGAAGCTTAAAGAATACAGTGATAGGCAGAGACACTTTTTAAAGCATATGAAGGATTTAGACACTAAACCATGGCCCTTTTAATTCATGAGGCATTCCATCATCCCATCATCAGTATTCAGGGAGCGACTGTCCTGAATCAGTCATGAGCTCCCCTGCTGCAGATCCTATAATTTGAATCATGTGTAATAATATATTATCCTACTGGGGGTCTTCTTTCAGTAGGAGAATGGTTTATACATTCTGCTATAAGAGAACTTTTGGCTGCTAGCCGATTTACAGCCATTACTCACATAGGCGATCATGATCGTCTTCCTTAAGGAGTAACATCTGCACGACCTCCTGAGCCAAAATTCTGTAACCTCCCCCACATTCTGAATTACGATTTCTTGGAATTGGGAACACTTGACAAAACTGAAGGAAAAAAATGCAAGGTATAGAGGAATGCACCACAGCTTTATTGAGCCTGCCATGTGGCAAAAACACAGTTCCCAGTCCTTTGAAGTGTTGGAGAATGGTGAGAAAGGGCACCTCCAGATAGACCTCAATGTGTTCATTTGGTTTTGAGACACAAGCTGAAATGTAATGTGTTTTATGAAGACATGGCTGCCTCTGTGTTTTTCTCTGGACATCCTAGCAACGTCCTGCAAAGGGTGTGGCAGCATGGGAGAATAAATGGAGGGTGGAGATGGTTGTCAGGGCAGAGAACTCTTGCCCTACATCAGGAAGGAAGCCATGTGATAAAGCGGGAACCATTTGACCCAGGACTGAGCAGTTCATGGAGTGGCTCTGATTCTTTCTCTTGTTCTGACCTTGATCCTCTAATGTTCATCTCTGTTGTTCCTTATCTGTGAAAATTCAGTACACTGCCACCATAGAGTTGTATGGAATACTCCTCCGTTATACTCCCCTGCCTTTTTTTAGATACCTGAATCCTTCTATGCTTCAGGGACTAGGTTAAGCGTTCCCTCTTCTGTGAAATCTTTTCAAATCATTGTGGCCAGAACCTCTCACTTTTCCATCATTCTCTTTGTGCTTCCATTATTGCGTGTGTGGCAGTCAACATTGCTATAGGGCCACGTGTGTGCC
Source organism: Neotragus moschatus (assembly GCA_006410615.1). Classification (NCBI taxonomy): domain Eukaryota; kingdom Metazoa; phylum Chordata; class Mammalia; order Artiodactyla; family Bovidae; genus Neotragus; species Neotragus moschatus. The sequence goes on along the minus strand of SJYA01000064.1, from coordinate 1,057,893 downwards.
TGTCTTTCCCACTAGACTGAAAGCCCCTTGGGGCCAGAGACACGTTGAATTCATCCCACCGTCTCTAGTTCTAAGGATGATATTTGTGCTTCTAAGTTTTAAATCAATGTTCTAATTAACAAGTTAAAATTGCATTGTAAATTGTAGAGGGAGGGTTTACAAATTCCAGTTACTATTGTTGTCAACGATCACTGCCGTGACACCACCGATATCAGTTTTGCCTTGTCAGTTTTATGTCTTTCATTTCACTGGCCGTTTGCTATGAAGCTCAGAGTAAATGGTTGTTGCATTATTTTTCTTAAATAACCAGCTCTGGGAGTTGTGAATCTTTTCATTTATCAAGTGTGGAATTAAGCCGACTTAGCTTGGTGTTTTAAAACTTAAAGATGAATGAAATTGATGTAGATTAATTGTAAAAGAGCCAGGATAAGCAAATTACGGTATCGAGTCAACTGTTAATGATATGAAAGAATTAATTACTTAGAAGAGGTAAGCAATTAATGTTGAAATGCTCTACAAAATGTAATAAATCAGGAAATATGGAATCTTGAGTCCTAATGTTATCACTGAGACATGCATTTTCAATCTATAACCTAGTATAGTAATCTTTTAAGAGTATATTTTTATGTGTTTTGATATAATCTGATAACCTTTGGGGAAAATATGGTTGATTTTATGCTACTCATCTATATAAGTTTACATTTTTGACTACTGTACTTACTGCAAAGTGGAAATTAATTTCTTTGCATACAGTGATATTCTTGTTAGTATGTTTGCAAGTTGTGTTTAGATTTTAAAAATTAGTCTTCAGACTGCTCAGTGCATGTTATTAGAAAGGAATGAAATAACTAGAAAATATATACATTTTTGCTTTTTAAAACTAGAAAAATAGACATTTTAGTACTGGAAATCAGCTAGCATCCCTATTTTGTAAAAAGTCTTAGAGGGGAAATATATCTTACCCAAGAGTATGTTCTTCAATTTTCTAGGACATCTGAAACTGTTATAAAGAATTCAGAAAGACTGGTTCATTATTCTTCCACTCCACCAAATAATCTTTACTTTTAAAATCAGCCAGATAAGATTATACAATTTTATACTGCTAACATAAATTATATTCATTTATGTGATCCAACACACTGTGTATATATAGGATTCCTATTTTATGGTTGAAAACAAGGAACCTGGACTTATTGAAATGTATTTTTTCCTTTACCTTATAATTATATAATCAACTATAATAAATTATCATTCATGTTAGAATTCTTTAGAATAATTTTAATTGTGACCAAAAAAAAAAAAAAAGAAAACCTGATATCTGAGTTCACATTGCAGTGGTTTTGAATTTAACTAACACACATATTGTATCTTAAATTATAGGATTGGGTGGGGCCAATCTGAACCTTTTTTTAATCAATGAGTTGTGCTGTTAGAACTCATTGCTTTTCCCTACTGGTTTCAGGTCATCTCAACAATGATTTCTTCTAACCCAATATTAAAGCGTAGATTTCTGAATCTTACAAATACTGAGAGATGGGTTATATCCACTTAGGGAACAAATATTCCTCAAATTCAGTAAAAATAGTAGAGGTCTTTCCAGCTCTTCTATTCAGAATATGATTTTTAACAGCATGTAGAGTGATGGAGTAAATGCAGAACATCTTAATTAAAGGAAAAAAATGTTACTTTGCATCATGGTTTGAGACATCATTACGAAAAGTCATTTGCATCTGAATAATATTGCTGTCTTTTCTAAACTTATTAAAATAGTGATAAATTAGACAAAAGCGATGAAGCATTTCCCTTCATGTTGGTGATTTTTTGATATCATAATCATATGACTCTTTTTCCAAAATTAACTCTTGATCAACAAAGTCAGGCTAAATATTGAGACCTGTGCTTATACAATAAATCCGTAAGGTTTTGACTGAGAATCACTTATTTGTAAGATGGTAAAGGAATGAAACCCATGAGCAATATCAAGTACATTTAGGAACATAATGAATATTTTCATAACATTGATGATCATGTCTTACTATTAATGAGCAATGCCATGGTTCTATAACTGGTTGCTGGTTCAAAAAGAGGAACAAAATGATATGGATTAATGGCTGGTACTTACCTGGGTGTCATATATGTACCCATGTCCTTTGCTATTATTATCTTCATTTTGTCAAAATCATGAACTAAGTCACAGCAAAACTGAGATTCAGTTCAAAGATTCTGACTTGAGAGCCCATATTCTTAACCCCTGAGCCTAAATTGAATAACAGTACAGATACTATTGCTGTGTGGCTCTAGGAATACAATGCTTTTCCTTATATTATGTTCAAAGTAGTTTATCTGGTTCATATTTTAAGATATGTGCACATAAGTTTACTTTAATATTTTATAAATCACTTTGAAAGCTACTGCCCTAGCTACAATATCTAGATTAATATGTTCCTTATATTTTTCTATTTATATAACAATTCAGATTACTTAAGGTAATATATGCAAAAGCAATTTTGCAGCAGTAAAGTACTAGATGAATGTAAGGTCATGATATTATTAAAATGTCTTTGTCAGTGTGAATCACTAAAAAATATTATTAGACTAAATATTACCATTTCTTCTTTTCTCAAGCTATATTTGTTATTAAATATGTCATCTATTTTATGAGAAAAGTAATGCTAATTGATTTGACAATTGCAGACTGTCACTTAACAGTCTCACTGGATCCTGACTATCCTGACACTTAAGGCATTTCAGCTTTCTTAGTCCTCATTATGCATCTGTTTATAACCCACTGCAATACATGGGATACTGAAAAAGAGGATCTCTTCAGTTCAGTTCAGTCGCTCAGTCGTGTCCAACTCTTTGCGACCCCATGAATCACAGCAACCAGGCCTCCCTGTCCATCACCAGCTCCCAGAGTTCACTCAGACTCACGCCCATCGAATCAGTGATGCCATCCAGCCATCTCATCCTTGGTCGTCCCCTTCTCCTCCTGCCCCCAATCCCTCCCAGCATCAGAGTCTTTTCCAATGAGTGAACTCTTCGCATGAGGTGGCCAAAGTACTGGAGCTTCAGCTTTAGCATCATTCCTTCCAAAAAAATCCCAGGGCTGATCTCCCTCAGAATGGACTGGTTGGATCACCTTGCAGTCAGCTGCTCAGCTGAGCTCGACTGTTTGCTACCCCATGGAGTGTAGCCCACCAGGCTCTTCTGTCCATGGAATTCTCCAGGTAAGAATACTGGAGTGTGTAGCCATTCCCTTCTGTCAGGGATCTTCCTGACCCAGGGATTGAACCTGGGTCTCTTGTGTTGCAGGCAGATTCTTTACCATCTGAGCCACTATTTACTGATAAATCTTGTGGCTAATACTAGATTTTCTAGCTTTTACTTCATGATCAGGACAAGTGACCTAGTCTACAAGTTGTCAAATTTACAGAATAAGTTTAATTTGGGGAAAACAAAAGGGAAAACAGAAGTATGGTTAACTTCTTCCTTTTCAGAGTGAATTATTGTCCAGTTTCTCCTTCAATTTTCTTACTGTTTCTTCCTCAAACGTGTCATATACTTAGCATGTGCTAGAAACTGTACAGACAATAAATCTATCCTCTTGAACTCTCATTCAGTATTGTTATTAATGTTCATTTGGAAGTCAATATGTATTACTATAAAATGAGAGTTTGAGTGTTTAGGCTTGTTGCTTAATGTGTGGTAGCATTTCATAAAAAAAAAAAAACACCTAGAAAAGCAACAGTTTTGAGCCCTATGATTTGTAATTGAGTTTATTCAATTTTATCTGTGGTTCTATAATTCTGACACCTAGAATTTAAGAGACTGCTCCTTGGAAAGTATAATGAATGTAGGCAGAAGCAGGGCTAAATCTGTGTTATGCAGACACTAGGCCCATTGATGTGGTTTAAGGCTCATTAGCAGTTTTCAGGGTCACATTGTGATTTCCTATGCCCTGCATTATCCTCCTCTACAGTTAGAGCTTGATAATTATTTTTTCTTCACAAGGTTTCTTTATTTTAATGTTACTAACAGTTTTCTATTTGTGGGCAAGAATTAAGGTCAATGTAGTAGTTTCTCTCATTGCTTTCTGAATCTGCCCAGAAAAGTATTTAAGCAAAGTATTTAAGGTGATTATTTTCAGGATGTTTCCTTTTACACAATGAAAAGCAGAGCTAATAATAAGGAAACCTACGTCAATTAATTAAAAACAATTAAAAACTTAATTATCACTTAACTTTGTGGGGCAGTTTAGAAGTGGTTAGGAGAACTGCAATCTATGGTCAAACGCCTAGTTCTGAATCTAGACTCCCATTCTCACTTCCTATATAACCTTATAACCATATGCTACAAGTTACGTAACTTCTCCGTGCCTCGGTTTTCTCATTTATACAAATGATAAAGGTTGTGAGGATTCTGTGCATTTTTGCAAAAGATGGTGATATAAAGATGGGCAAACTCATGGTTTCTATTTCTCAAAATGCAGAATATAGCTGGGGAGTGTGAATAAGTGAGTGAATGAATATGTGGGTGTGTTCAGTCAGTCATGTCTGACTCTTTGCATCTCCGTGAGCTATCACCCACCAGGCTCCTCTCTCCATGGAATTTTCCAGGTAAGAATACTGGAGCAGGTTGCGATTTCTTACTCCAGGAGATCTTCCCAATCCAGGCATCCAACCAGCTTCTTACATGTCCTGCATCGGTAGGCGGGTTCTTTAACACTAGCATCACCTGAGAAGCCAGGTGTGTATGTGTGTGTATTTATATATTTAAGTAAACAGTAATACAATATAGTTTAACCAAGCTATGTCCCTGCTTGTGTAAATACTTTTGTTTACTGATTCTACTAAACCTATTCAATCAGCTTTTCCTTTTATTGAACAAGTTGTCAAATTATTGCTATAATTATCAGTTTTATTCCATCAAATATTGGTTTGATTAAACAGTTTCTAAAAGTTGTGTAATATTTTAATAAAATTGGTATAATTTTAAAAATCCAGGCAACTAATATTATTTAATTCATTTATTCTACTTTTTCCTTTCTTATGGGTTGGATTTGTCAAAAAAAAAGTTCTCAGACATACGTAAAAATGCATAAAAACATTTATTTTGATTTTTTCAGATTCTGTGATGCCCTAGAATGACCAGTGATAGGTTCCTAATCAATGGCATTCTGTACAGAAACTTAACCCACAGTTTAAGTGTCTAATGCCCATGAGTCAAATAATTGATATGCACTTTCCTATAGCAATCTCTGTTATTCTCAGGAAGAAAGACATATCTTGTAAGCAGAAGGCCTGAATTAGAAGCCTCACTTTTCTTATTATAAGATAAGGATAGTTATAATGGCTACCAAAGAAAGATAATTATGCAGGTGAAGTAAGAAGACCTGCAGAATAATGTTAGGTTTTCTCTCTCTTCTGTGGGCATGGCAAAGCCTGTTCAAGTGCATGCTTAAATGTCAATAAGAGCAATATGATTTCAATAAATCCCAGTTTCTAAGGAGACTTCTAGTATCATGTGTTCTATAGACTAGAGAATAAGATTGTTTTTATTTGCACTTCTAATCAAAATCTCCATTAGTTTGACTGATTTGAGGGGATGGTGAGTGCGATTTAATTACATCAGATTTTTATAAATCTTAACTTATGTATGACTGAGACTAAAAATAGTTGCATTTTTTTTTAATTTTAATTTTTTATTTTTTAGTTTGTTTTGCTTTACAATACTGTACTCATTTTGCCATACATTGACATAAATCAGCCATAAGTGTACCTGAGTTCCCAATCCGGACCCCCCCTTCCCCCTCCTTCCCCACACCATCCCTCCAGATCATCCCCGCCCATCAGTCCCAAGCCTTCTGCATCGAACCTAGACCTGTATCTCTTTCTCCCTACTCTCAAGGGCTTAACGTATTTAAGTAGATAAAATAATCAGAAAGGATCTCTGACGATTAAGGCAGAGGGATGTTCAAAGGCATACAAATTTTGAGATGCAACTAATTGTCAGAAGTATCATTAAGGTGCAGAAATAATATCCCTATATCTGTCAGTATCATATTTGAACTCTTATGTGCCAGTTTTATGATTTCATCTCATTTATAAGGTTTGTAACTATTTACTTCAAGCTCTGTGCATGTTTTCTCGTGGTGTCAATATGGTGATGGTGATTGAACTTTGTCAAGTTATCTCATAGGTATAATTATTGGTTAAAAGATAGGAAGAGGAAAGAAATTACACATTGTTTGTATTATGGTAGGGTTGTCTTTTAATAATCTCTGCTCCCATTTTTCTTTAAACAGCAATTAACTAACATCCTATTAAGCATCATAGTCTTGAATGTCAGTGTCATTGTGCATTACGATCTGTTTGGCTTTTCAGTTCTTAAAAGCTATTCATTTTTCTCTGGAGTTAAATTTTACCAGTTCCTTCCCTGCAGTGATGATCTCAGATTCTTCAAAATGTCATAATGATCTTTTATCTTTGTTATTTAATAATCTGACCAGGGTTATTACCACTGTAGAAACATGTCCTTCCACTAGATATAGACTTTGCTGCTGTTGCTAAGTCGCTTCAGTCATGTCCGAATCTGTGCGACCCCATAGATGGTAGCCCACCAGGCTCCCCTGGCCCTGGGATTCTCCAGGCAAGAACATTGGAGTGGGTTGCCATTTCCTTCTCCAATGCATGAAAGTGAAAAGTGAAAGTGAAGTTGCTCAGTCGTGTCCAACTCTTAGCGACCCCATGGACTGCAGCCCACCAGGCTCCTCCATTCATGGGATTTTCCAGGCAAGAGTACTGGAGTGGGGTGCCATTGCCTTCTACGAGATACAGACTTTAGCATGGTGTCTATGAAAGAGACCATACATACTATTTCCCCAGGGACACTTCAAGTTAATGTCTGATATCCTGGGTAATTACTAAAGATGTGTGCTTTCATTTCCATAATAACCCATTTTAGATTAGTAATTATGTGGACCTTCAATAATATAAAGGTGTGCTGTGCTGTGCTTGGTCATGTCTGACTCTTTGCGAACCCATGGACTGTAGCCCACCAGGCTCCTCTGTCCATGGGGATTCTTCAGGCAAGAATACTGGAGTGAGTTGCCATGCCCTCCTCCAGGGGATCTTTCCAACCCAGGGATCGAACCCAGGTCTCCTGCATTGCAGGCAGATTCTTTACCATCTGTGTCACCAGGGAAGCCCATAATATAAAGGTAACTCCTGCATTTTTTGCCAAATTTATATTTTCAAGATCACATTTTGTTCCATTCATAGGGTTATTTGTACTTTGCTGATCATGCAAACAGAGTTTAGGTTTTGAAAGTATGGTTTCAATAGTAATAGATAATTTTGTTAACATGTGTTAGACACTCAGTGAGTAATAGATGAATTAAATTCTCTCACTTGAATATCATATGTCATTAGTACTCTGGTCCACACCAAGACCAGGAAGGAGTCCAGGATGTTAATTCTTTTGACAAGTATTGGCTAAGTACTCTGTATGTGCCAACCTGCCATCAGCCAGAAGATCATAGCAGTAAAGCAAAGTCCCATGTTCTCATGAAATTTTTGTTCTTGAGGTCCTTTATCGGGTAATAACATACGTTATGTTGATGAGACTCTGCTCTCTTATACAAATCACTTAGATAAAAAGAAGTCTATTTTTAAACCCAGTCTATTCTTAGTAAGATGGCTGCATGATATAGGCTAACTTTATACAGTGAATTCCTACTGGGCATATTCTTTCTTTTACTCAGTAGTTTACCTGACACCTTAGGTCCTCCTGAAGTTGATGGTGCCAGTTGCCTGTGCTTTTACATTATAATTTAATAAAGAAGAGGCATAGAAAATCAAATTCCTACTAGTCTTGATATCTTCCATGTTGTAACCAACATGTAAATGTACATGGCTAAGTTATTATTTCATTTGTCTTTGAAAATTTTCCTCTTTCCTTACTGAGAAAGAGAGGCTATTGTCATTTTCTACCAATTGTATATAATTCATTTTTTAAATTGCATTCTGGAGCTTTTCAAATGATTTCTGTTTAGAGAAAGCAAGTTCTCTTGTTTGGTTCTTCATAAAGCCCACGAATATTTAAAAATTTTATTGACTTACATTATGGGCATAAAATAAATAATCAGCAATTTATATGACAACAATATTTATTCAAAATGAGAACAATCATATAATAAAATCAGAGCTATTTAGTGTTTGAAATAGATTTAAGATGATCTAGTTTAATTTCTTTACTTTTCAAATGGGCATAAGCAATATGGCCAGGAAATGATATTTGACTTGCCCAAGTTCACAAAATAGTCTGCAGTAGACTCAAAAAAAGAACTAATTGTTTTGCTTTTTTAAAAAAAAATTCTGATTTTAACAGTAATATATTTTTTGCTTAAATATATATATTTCTGATTATAAAAGTAAAATTATAAACTTGAAAAATTCAAGAAGGATATGGAAAAAATGTCTTGTTAAATTATTGTACATAAGTTACTGTGGTTACAAAACTATTTTAAAATATATATACATCTTTTGAATAATGAATGGTTTTATAAATTTTTTTAAATGCTAAAGGATGCATGGAACGGATGTACATTTGGACTAAAAATAAAAGAAGAAGTAGCTCATAAGATAGATGTAGGAAAACCCTGGATTTTTGAATTACAAATTATAATGAGATGATACAGGATAAATGCAGAAGTTAATATGACTACATCAATGTATTTGTCGAGAAGGAAATGGCAACCCACTCCAGTATTCTTGTCTGGAAACTTCCATGGACAGAGGAGCCTGGTGGGCTACATACAGTCCATGGGGTTGTAAAGAGCTGGACACAACTTAGTGATTGAGCATGCATGGACGTAATGTGTTTGATAAAATATGTATTTTTTGGCAAATTCTTTGGAGATATATCAGAGTAATAAGGCTATTACAGATGTGGACACCCTATTTCTGGACAGTGTCTCTTCTCTCCACATGCATTTTGAATGATATATATTCTCTTAAATCTTCTTTTATATCACCTCTCTTTCAACCAACTCCTTCCCTCTAGCACTCAGAAATCCCCAATTTTCACCCATCGTAGACAAGCAAACAGTAACAACCATCTCCCATAAACCTGTTTCCTTTTACTCTCTCATTCTTCGATACTATCGCTGGATAGCAGATCAAGAGAGCAGAGAAACTAACATGGGACAAACAGTGTGACTTCTCTGCACCTGGAAAGAGTTAATCACTTTATGTTTTTTAAAACCTGACGTATTCTTTTTAAAGATAGCTTTATTGAATGATTTGTGATGTCTCTGTCATCTCTAAAATTAGATGAAGTCAAGGGAGAAGAGAGGCAATAGCCCATAGAAGCTACTTATTCATAGTATATAATTTACAGCCATGATTGCATTTGTGCTGGTTTATTTTGATGTTCAAAATAAACCTGTCCACTCTCAAGTTTCTAATGGTACAATCAAGATAGTGGAGTCAAATGATTTTAAATGAAGATCAAGAAAATACTCTATTTTTAAAAATGAAATAAACTCTGTGTGCCTTAGAAAAAGAACACTGAACTTGAAGTCTGTTGGTCTTGAGTTCAGTTTCAGTTCAGTCGCTCAGTCGTGTCNTGCCTTTCCCACTGTCCTTGGTCTACTGAGAAACCCCAAACCAAGAGTGCAGCCTGCCACTAGCAAGTGTACAGAACTTGAGGAAGAACAACCATTTGCTAATTGTGGGAACTATCTTGGTCATCAGCTATTTTCCTATCTTAATTTGTCCTTTACTACCATTTCCTCAGTAACAATACTATTACGTGAAATTCTATATGAAGAACTATGGATGGAGGATCGTGGCATTGTACAGGAGGCAGTGATCAAGACCATCCCCAAGAAAAAGAAATTCAAAAAGGCAAAATGATTGTCTGAGGAAGGCTTACAGAGAGCTGTAAAAAGAAGAGAGGCAAAAGGCAAAGGAGAAAAGGAAAGATATGCCCATTTGAATGCAGAGTTCCAAAGAATAGCAAGGAGAGATAAGAAAGTCTTCCTCAGTGATCAATGCAAAGAAATAGAGGAAAACANAAAAGAAGAGAGGCAAAAGGCAAAGGAGAAAAGGAAAGATATGCCCATTTGAATGCAGAGTTCCAAAGAATAGCAAGGAGAGATAAGAAAGCCTTCCTCAGTGATCAATGCAAAGAAATAGAGGAAAACAGAATGGGAAAGGCTAGAGATCTCTTCAAGAAAATTAGAGCTACCAAGGGAACATTTCATGCGAACATGGGCACAGTAAAGGACAGAAATGGTATGGATCTAACAGAAGCAGAAGATATTAAGAAGAGGTGGCAAGAATAAGCAAAATAACTATACAAAAAGCATCTTCATGACCCAGATAACCATGATGCTGTGATCACTCACCTAGAGCCAGATATCCTGGAATGCGAAGTCAAATGGATCTTAGGAATCATCACTACAAACAAAGCTAGTGGAGGTGACAGAATTCCAGTTATGCTACTTCAAATCCTAAAAGATAATGCTGTGAAAGTGCTGCACTCAATATCTCAGCACATTTGGAAGACTCAGCAGTGGCTACAGGACTGGAAAAGGTCAATTTTCATTCCAATCCCAAAGAAAGACTATGCCAAAGAATGCTCAAACTAATGCACAATTGTACTCATCTCACATGCCTGATATCCTGTGTGCTTATGATGCGCCCTCTGTGTCAGATGTTCCTCCCTGTTTAATCCTCACAATAAACTTGGAGGTAGAGATCATCATCCCTTTTACCAGATGAAGTTGCACATTAGTGAAATCCATGCTTCCCAGGTGACGCAGTGGGAATGGATCCACCTGCCAGTGCTATGTGAAAACCTAGAGGGACTGGGTGGGGAGGGAAGTGAGAGGGGCATTCAGGATGGAAGAGGTACATGTATTCCAATGGTCAATTCATACTGATGAATGGCCAAAACAATATTGTAAAGTAATTATCCTTCAATTAAAACAAATAAACAAATAATAATAATAATAGAAGAGTCCACCTGCCAAAGCAGGAGGCACGGGAGATGTGGGTTCGATTCTTGGGTCAGGATGATCCCCTGNAGTGAGAGGGGCATTCAGGATGGAAGAGGTACATGTGTTCCAATGGTCAATTCATACTGATGAATGGCCAAAAAAAAAAAAAAATCACAATATTGTAAAGTAATTATCCTTCAATTAAAACAAATAAATAATAGTAATAATAGAAGAGTCCACCTGCCAATGCAGGAAGCACAGGAGATGTGGGTTCGATTCTTGGGTCAGGATGATCCCCTGGAGGAGGAAATTGGCAACCCACTCCCAGTATTCTTGCCTGGAGAATTCCATGGACAGAGGAACCTTGCGGACTACAGCCTATAGCGTAGCAGAGTCAGGCATGACTGAGAGCCTGAGCACGCACGAGATCCAAGAATACCCAACTGGGGAAGGGACACCAACTGGAGAGAGTGGGAGCCAGGGCTCCAGCTCCAGTCTGCCTGNGGACTACAGCCTATAGCGTAGCAGAGTCAGGCATGACTGAGAGCCTGAGCACGCACGAGATCCAAGAATACCCAACTGGGGAAGGGACACCAACTGGAGAGAGTGGGAGCCAGGGCTCCAGCTCCAGTCTGCCTGCCCCCAGATTCTACACACTTCTGCACTAGAGGAAACTGCCTTCAATTCCTAAAAGGAGCTGAGTGAGGCAAGTGACTGGTAATGAAATGCAATTAGTTCACTGCCACGGAGAAGCTTCCATTCACCTTCTTGCTTTCAACCCCCTGAGATGAATGACGTGACCTGGCGATGTGTATTGTATTCTCCACCCTGTAAGACTCTTAATTTCAAAAGGCAAGGAATTTATGACTTTTGCATGGCCCTGTTTCCTTCTACAACGTGGAGGTCTCCCTGGGGAGGCAGGCCTGGGAGCTCGCCTTTTCTGGGTAGTCAGCACTCTTAACTGAACTGGCCCCACAGAGGAATGAATAAGGCCTGGTTCAAATGGTATTGAAAGCAATTGTCACCAGCATCCAGGAGACAAAGGGAAAATTGGTAACAGCGAGAAATGAGCTNGCCTGGGAGCTCGCCTTTTCTGGGTAGTCAGCACTCTTAACTGAACTGGCCCCACAGAGGAATGAATAAGGCCTGGTTCAAATGGTATTGAAAGCAATTGTCACCAGCATCCAGGAGACAAAGGGAAAATTGGTAACAGCGAGAAATGAGCTCAAATGGGGTTTCGCAAACGTTTCTCAAACTGTCTGCCCTGCCAGGTGGGGGCAATTCACTTCCTCTTTCTCTATTTAACTTGTCCTGCAGCTTCAAAACAACGTACATTTCATTGCAAACAAATTTAGAACATACAGAGACACGAAAGTACATTGACGTTTTCACTCTCAGCCTCCCAGATGATCTGTCACCAGATCACATCCTTCTGGATCTTTTTCTATGTAAATAAAATTACAAAAAGGAAAAAAAAAAAAAAGCCTTACTGTCTCTGCTATTTTAAGAGCAGCTATTTTTCTGTAAAAATGCATTATTAAGCAGTCATTCATGCCAATAAGTTTTCCTCTGCAGCAGAGGTTAGAGACTGGTGACTCAGATTTCCCACCTCCCTTCCACATATATCTTAGCAGACTCAATAACTAGACAGTAGGTGGTAGATTTGATATTTTTCCATTTACTGTTCTACCTAAGAGCTAGCAACTTACACGCAACTACCCAGATGCTGTCAGCCTCTGAGCCTGAGTTTCCTGCTCTAGCGTGGGAAACATTTGACTGCTGTATGCGTTTCCAATTGCTGCTGTAACAATAGACCACAGACAATGGCTTGAGCCAAGATTCATTGATGATCTTACAGTCCTATGAGTCAGGTGCCTGACATGGGTCTCACTGGCCCCAAATTAAGTTGTCAGCAAGACTGCACTGCCTCCAGAGGCCCTAGTGGAGAATCTGTCTCCTTGCATTTTTCAGCTCCAAATGGTGGCTATATTCTTGGGCTCAAGATCTCTTCCTCCATCTTCAGGGTCAGCAAGGTAGCATCTCTCTGATCTTCCCTCCATCATGTCCTCTTTTTGATCGCAGACCATATCTCTTCATTTAAGGATTTATGTGACCTAGTTGGTCCTACCTAAATGAAAATTGTTAGTGGCTCAGTTGTGTCCAACTCTTTTTGACTCATGGACTATAGTCCACCAGGCTCCTCTGTACATGGAATTCTCCAGGCAAGAATGCGAGAATGGGTTGTTTTTCCCTTCTCCAGGGGATCTTACCAACCTAGGGATTGAATCTGGGTCTCTTGGATTGTAGGCAGATTGTTTACCATCTGAGCCACCAGGGAATCCGAAAAGTTACATATACCACCTAGGAGTTCATCTTTGGGTGCATTCTAAGTCACTTCAATCATGTCCAACTCTTCATAACCATATGGACTGTAGTCTCCTGGGCCCTTCTGTCCATGGGATTCTTCAGGCAAAAATACTAGCATGGGTTGCCATGCTCTCCTCCAGGGGATATTCCCAACCCAAGGATTGAACCTATGGTTTCTGTGGCTCCTGTATTGCAAGCAAATTATTTATTGTTCAGCCACTGGGGAAGGCCATCTACCTGAATAACAGGATAATTTTTCCATGTAAGGCCTTTAACTTTAGTTACACCTGTAAAGTCTCAGATTCTAGAGATCTGAACATGGATAACTTTGAAGCCCTTTAGTCTCTTTTCCTCAAGTGGTATACCATCTGATAGTTGGAGGGTCATCATTCATTTAACCAGTCCCTGTTAACTTATATTTAAGTTGCTGCCAATTTTTTTTTTTTTTTTTTGCTTTCTAAACAATTATTCAACAAGAAATTATGTAACTATATCTTTTCTTAGCTTTAATAGTTTTCTTAAAGGAAATTACTAAAAGCAGGATTTCTTGATTAAAACATAAGCCCACTCAGAAGGATTTCACGCATTCAACACTTGATAAATTCTTGAGCACCTACTTTGTACCAGACGTTGTTCTGAGCTGTAAGGATTCATTAGTGAATGAAACAGATCAAATATCCCTATCTAAGTAGAGTTTCCCTTCTGCAGAATATTGATAGCTAATCACCTTTTGGCAATAGTTAAACTGTTTTGTTTTTTTTTTTAGCTGCCTTTTTAAATTGCTTTTCTTCAATTCTCTCTTTCATAGGAATCCAGCTTTAATTCATTTTTTTGAAGTCAGTCTTTTAAATACAGAAATATATATACATGTATATAAATATAAGCATTTATTTATTTGGCTGCACTGGGTCTTCATGGTGGCAGGTGGGATCTTTGCTGCATTGTGTGGGACCTTTCATTGTGGTGCTGGGCTCTCTAGTTATAGTTCTTCTAGCCGGTTCAGTAGTTGCAGCAAGAGGTCTTAGTTTTTCTGAATCATGTGGGATCATAGTTCCCGACCAGGGGTAGAACACACATCCTCTGCATTAGAAGGCGAATTTCACTGGACCATCAGGGAAGTACCCAAACACTTAACCAATCAATTAAACTGGTATGTAGAGAAAAATACATTTCTCTTACATTCAGAAATCCAAGGCTCAAGATCCAGTTTTGCTATTTACTATGTAAACTTGGACTGTCCTCTCATTATTATAGACCTGTGTGATAAAAATAGAACACTTGTTAGTTAGCTTTTAAGTCATTTTACCTAGTATCTAAGTTAGTTCTCCTAAAACCTCTGTGAGTTAAATACTCTCAAAAATGCCATGTTATGGATATGGAAATTGAAGCACAGAGAGGTTAAATAATCTGCCAAATGTTACACAGCTAACAAGCATTGGAATCAAGATTTGAACAAGCTGGACTGATTCAACAGCCTATGTTTATAGCTATCTTGATTCTTGTTATGGGCTTCCTTGGTGGCTCAGACAGTAAAGAATCTGTCTGCTGTAATTATTATGGGTGAAATTCTGTATACCAAGCATATGTGTGAAACTCTAACTCCTGGTACTTTAGAATGTGACTTATTTGGATGTAAAGCTGTTGAAAATCAACTAGTTAAGGAGAGCTCATACTGAAATTGGGTGAGCCTTCATCTAATTTGGGGCTTCCTTGATGGCTCAGACAGTAAAGAATATGCCTGCAATGTAAGAGGTCTGGGTTCAATCCCTGGGTCAGGAAGACTCCCTAGAGCAGGGAATGGCCATCCACTCTAGTATTCTTGCCTGGAGAATTCCATGGACAAAGGATCCTAGTGGGCTACAGTCTATGGGCTTGCAAAGAGTTGGACATGACTGAGCATCTAACATATAGTGGGTGTCTTCATAAAGAGGAGAAATTTGGACACAGAGAGAGACGCACGGATGGGGAGAATGCCTTGTGAACACGGAGACAGAAATGAGGGTCATGTTTCCACAAGACAAGGAAAGCCAAAGCTTGCAAAACTGCCAGAAGCTATGAAGAGACAAGACAGGATTCCCTTCTCCAGTTTTCAGAGGGAGCATGGCTCTGACAACGCCTCTATTTCACATTTCACCTTCCAGGATTTCTGTCCTGTTAAGCCACTCAGTTTCTGGCATTTTTTAATGTCAGCTCTAAAAGACTAATGTGGTCCTCCTCTACACTGTGGAGATACATTAATTTGCTTTTAGCTTATAGATAATGTGACTCACATCACTGACCATGTGTGTTTCTTTCTTTGATTGACAGGACATTCAGAGCAGGGGGATAACGGCAGAACCAAAGCTACTTCACCTCGGTCATCTGAATAATCCCATCTGGATCCCATCAGCTGCATTTTACCTTGACTCCAATGTCCTTATTTGTAGGAAATCTTACTGCATTGCATGGAGTTCTATAACCTGCATTCAAACCACATCCCATCTGATTGTTAAAATGTTTAAAGACATACTTTGAGAAGAAATGCTAGAGAAAGGCATGGCTTGTTTAAAGTACAAGTCATTTGCAGCAGGTGCAAGCCTAGAACCTAATCAAGTTGTACACCTCGTTCAGTTTAACTCCTTGACCAGGGTACCTTCAAACAGTGGAGGACTCATCTGAACAGTTACGTCTCCTTTCCTCTGTCCCCTTCCCTGGGTCCCACAACTTACCGATTCCAACCCAACCTTGACTCTAGTTCTTAATCTAACCTTGCTTGAGGAAGCTCCTATCGCTTCCATAGTACAGAGACCTGAAACTCTCCCTTTATAACCCGGGATCCCTTCATTTTGTCCAAAGTGGTTTCTAACAACAACTGGTCCCCTCCAGTTTCCAAATTGGCAAAGCTACGAGGGTGATGGGAAGGAAAAGCAGAATAATGAAGAGACAATATGTAGGATTCATTCCTCTTTCTCCACCCAGCTGGGTGATCTTGGTCACAATACTTGGCCTCTCAGCACTTACGCAGGTCTTCATTTGTGAAATGGGTAGAGTTATCCCCACAGGAAGTTTCCATGGCTGGGAGACTGGGTCTCACCAGTTTTGGCTCACAGTAAATGATCCCCCCTTCTTAATGCCCTCACTTCTATCGTCCAGTTAATTACACAGCCTCTGCTGCTACTGTGGACCCACAAAAAGAACTCTGTGCACACAGTGAATTCGAGTTTAGCTTTTCTCCCTCTCTGTCACTTTCCTCCATGGCGGCATGAATGACAGAGCTTTGGGAACAAGAAGACAAAGGCTGCCCTTGGGTAAGAGAGAGCAGAGCAGGAAGAAGAGATGATTCCTCTGCTCTCAAATCAGCTCTGTCATCATCCCAGCCTGTCTGCTTTGATGGAAGAGACTTGGGGAGTCCTGGAAGCACAAGCCATCCGCCTGGCTGGTGTAATGAGTTCGTCTCCTCCTAACTTGTTCTGTCTTTGCTGCTGTGAGGACAAGATGTGTAAAATCTGAATAGCCTCCACGATCGGGGCTCAGCAGTTTATCAAACAAATGCTGACATTTCATTCAGAGCATTTTATTTCTCTCCAGAGCACTGTTACAAAAAAAGCTCAGACAGATTGTTGCAGTGGTCCGTGCTGAGACGAGTCTTTAGGCTTTGCTATCAGAGAAGTGAGGTTGGGAGCTGGAGTATCCCTAGCCCGGGAGAGAGAAGATGAGGCAGCTGACATCTTCTGAGGACCTGCGTGTGTCACAGGCTGAGCACACCTGCATCTTCCATCCTCACCATGCTTCTGTGTGCTGGATATGGTGATCTTCACTGCACAGGAGAGGAGGCTGAGCCTCCTACATGTCATTCATATAGATTCTGTATGTTCAGTGCTGGGCTGAGAGTGTGCTCTGTATGACCCCTCATCAGGTAGAGAGAGACCACATGGATTCCTGCACTCCGCCTGTCTTAATTTCCCTTATGCTCCAGCTATGTATCCTTACTGTATCACTGTAATCAATTGAAGCTGTGAATTTAACTGTATGCTCACTCCCAGTGAATTCCCAAAGGTAGATGTGTCCCAAAGGTTGATGTTTACAGGAACAGGGTGTGATACCCAAGGCACCAGTTTCCTCTACAAGAAGCTCTGGCGTGCAAACAAAAGAGCATGGGTCCTAATGAGTCTGCGCAAGTCATGTAAGACTCTGTCTCTTCAGTTTCTTAACTTTAAATCTAAATATTTATCTTAGCCCTGATGGCTTTCGGAGTCTCTGTGCAACTCAATCAAGGTAAATAGCAAATAGAACAACTGCATCATCTATCGCAATGCCCTTGTATGCCAGGGATCCTCAAGTCACACCTACCTTTGGAAATCCACCGGGATTAAGCTTGTAGTTAAACTTACAGCTTCAATTGATTACAGTGACATAGTAAGGATACATAGCTGGAGCATAAGGGAAATTAGCACAGGCAGAGTGCAGCAATCCACGTGGTCTCCCTACCTGATGAGTGGGTCATACAGAGCACACTCTCAGCCCAGCAGTGAATATGCAGAATCTATGGGCCATGGTCCTGCGCAGAGAAATCCACTACAGGGTTGGCACTCAAGGTTGTATCAAGGCCTGGTCACACAGGAACCCTTGGCCTAGTACACCTCAAATTTCAGACTTCTAGAAAGAAGGCAACACAAACCACACTGGTGCACAAACTGTGGTGCACATGCAGTGAGCCACAGTCATTATTAGGGGAAGTTTAACATCAGCCTAGGGAACCATATGCCAGCCCAGGGCCCAGAAACAGCCAAGGGCCAACCTTGCAAGAAGAGCTTTCTAAGGATAGCAGGCTCTGATCTGCTATATTAACTCTTTCCTGGACACTAACTCATCAATGAGAGTGAAAAGAGAGAGCTTCCAGGATGGCAACCCAGGACAACAGGCATGAGCCAGGAAAGTCCCAGCTAAATCAAGGAAAAGGCATCCAGAGTTCTGACTGCAAAGCTGTGCAGTTCAACAGGGCCTTACCTGAAGAGATCAATGCTAATGGTCCAACCTAACTGACACTCTCTCAGTTCAGTTCAGTTCAGTTCAGTAGAGTCACTCAGTCGCGTCTGACTCTTTGTGACCCCATGAATCACACCATGCCAGGCCTCCCTGTCTCATACCAACTCCCGGAGTTTACCCAAACTCATGTCCGTCGAGTCGGTGATACCATCCAGCCATCTCATCCTCTGTCATCCCCTTCTCCTCCTGCCCTCGATCCCACCCAGCATCAGGGTTTTTTCCAATGGGTCAACTCTTCCCATGAGGTGGCCAAAGTATTGGAGTTTCAGCTTCAGTATCAGCTCTTCCAGTGAATATTCAGGATTGATCTCCTTTAGGATAGACTGGGTAGATCTCCTTGCAGTCCAAGGGACTCTCAAGAGTCCTCTCCAATACTACAGTTCAAAAGCATCAATTCTCTGGTGCTCAGCTTTCTTCACAGTCCAACAGTCACATCCATACATGACCACTGGAAAAAACATAGCTTTGACTGACGGAACTTTGTGGGCAAAGTAACGCCTCTGCTTTTTAATATGCTGCCTGGGTTGGTCATAACCTTCCTTCCAAGGAGTAAGAATCTTTTAATTTCATGGCTGCAATCACCATCTGCCGTGATTTTGCTGCTGCTAAGTCACTTCAGTAGTGTCCAACTCTGTGACCCCATGGACTGAAGTCACCAAGGTTCCTCCATCCATGGGATTTTCCAGGCAAGAGTACTGGAGTGGGTTGCCATTGCCTTCTCCTGCCATGATTTTGGAGCCCCCAAAATTAAAAATCTGCACCTGTTTCCACTGTTTCCCCATCTATTTCCCATGAAGTGATGGGACCAGATGCCATGATCTTAGTTTTCAGGATGCTAAGCTTTAAGCCAACTTTTTCACTCTCCTCTTTCACTTTCATCAAGGGCTTTTTAGTTTCTCTTCACTTTANTGACATTAGAAAACAATGGCACATATCCATTTATACAATGATGGACATGAGACCAGGTGAGGTCTTTCACCATCACTTTTTCTTTTAAGAAGTGAAATCCTTTTTTCAAGTGAAATTCAATTAGAAACTCAAAATATAGAACAGATGAAATTGTACCCCTGTGGTTGGACTGGAGGTGGGACCTTAGAGCCATAACCTCTAATCTCTTACATTTCATGTGCTGTTGAGGTTGCGCTGGTGAAGTCTCAGAACTCCATGAGGCTGAAGCCACTGGGGCAGGTAATCTTTTATGCTCCTTAGATTTTGAAATCAGACTGACGATGTGTTTTCATTTTTGTTTTTGCTTTTGTCAACTGCTATGCTGCTGCTGCTGCTGCTGCTAAGTCGCTTCAGTCGTGTTCGACTCTGTGCGATGGCATAGACGGCAGCCCACTAGGCTCCGCCGTCCCGGGGATTCTCCAGGCAAGAACACTGGAGTAGGTTGCCATTTCCTTCTCCAATGCCTGAAAGTGAAAAGTGAAAGGGAAGTTGCTCAGTCGTGTCCGACTCTTAGCGATCCCATGGACTGCAGCCTACCAGGCTCCATGGGATTTTCCAGGCAACTGCTATAAATAAATATAAATAAAATATCCACTAGATGGCAGTAGATCAAATCTTTCTTTTAATCGTTTCAGTTGACAATCTTCAGTCCAGTATTTAGGTACATATTTGGATTATTTACAAAGCTTTCAAGATAATTCCATCTTATCATAGTTTATATTTTGAAATTCTTCTTCAGCCTCTCAATTTACTTTCACTTCATGTCCTATTTTCAGGACATTGTGGAATTATTGGTTAGTCCAAACTGTCTTTGTGACTTGCGCTGGTCTTGGGAACTTTACTTTAATTGCATAATATTCAAATAAATAAGCATGCATGATCATTTAAATTTATTCATAATACTATTAGCATGCTAGGCTGCATTATTCTGTGTATTAATGTCTTAAGGAGGAGATGATGTCACGTTACACTAAGTGATGGGAGTTCATGATAAGGATAACCAGGCAAGTGAGTTTAGCCCAGGAAGGAAGCTGCTAGATGCTTCCAACATTCAAAGTACTGCAGCCTCATGGAAGAGTGGGACAATGACTGCCTCCTGCAGGATTCAGATGGTTTTCTAGGACCCAACAGTTCTGAGATTGTTGGATAGCATCACTGACTCAATGGACATGAATTTGAGCAAACTCCTGGAGAGTTCTTGGTGTGCCACAGTCCTTGGGGTTACAAAAAGTCGGACACAACTTAGCAACTGAACAACAACAGTTCTTTTAACCTCATGTCAACACTGAGCCCCCTAAAAGTTGCTACCTGCTTCTTACTTTTGGCCTCATTTATTTAGACTCCTCATGAGAGAAACTGGGTGAATTTGTTGTCATTTTACATAGTGAGGAAGTTGAAAGTTGTCCTAGTGGCCCAGCCCACATCACAAATCTAACCCTAAGTCAATCTAGAAAACCTAACATGCATCATTACAATCCTCCAGCTCAGCTTTAGCGCGCTCACCTTACCCTACAACGTCAGACCTGCTAGCCTTTTAAGGAACTTCTCGGCCTCCTAGGTAAGCATTTCTTGTTTTGTTGTGTCTTCTATAACTTTATAAAACGTATAAAACTTGCTCTTGCTCCAAATCCCTTAGGAACAGGGCTTTTCTGAGACAATGTACTTCCCCAATCCATGGACTGTTTTCCCTTGAATAAAGGACATTAAGTTTCTTACTCCATTCTTTTTATTTTGTCATTTTACACCAGACCACCCCTTATAAGCGGTCTTTAAGCTTCCTTAAAGCCAGTTGGATTACACCGAGGACAGTTTTGTCCATAAAATGGTCAAGGTAAAAGATGAAATTTTGGCCCATTTTCTAGGTGAAATTAGTAATAGCTCCCTATTTTATTCCCAGGGTGGTTCCAATTAGGGTGATACATTTCATTATTCCCTGTATACATAGTCTTCTTTGCCTTGACCTAGTTCCTGCCCTTCAGGCCAGGGTAATGTGGCCAAGACTTGGATAATGTGAAAAGCATTGCCTGAAGCTACTTACTTAGGAAGCAGTTGTGGGCCACAGGCATTTTAAGTTGTATGGACTCCCAATTGTGAAGTCCTTAGAATAAAGGAAAAGAGAATTTAAAGAAGCAATTTAACTTTAAATTCAGGTTTCTACTTCATTAGCTCAATTTTATCTGCTAGATACAGTCTTTTCTAATGCATTATGGAAATAAGAATATGATTTTCATCAATAAGGAAAATTATAAAGCTAGCAAAGAAGTTAAGTGGTTTGCTTGTATTACATTATAAATACCAGAGAACATTCTAAAATGAGAGCCTTAAAGATGGTGAATTCACCATCTCTTCTGCATAAATGATAGATTAAGTCTTTTAATTATTACTCAATAATAATTTACATTACCACTGAATGTATGGGAAGCAGTTATCTTTCCATCTAAGTCATTACCCCAAATTCTCTAATAATTATATCTTTAGATCTTTAAATACTTTCCCCTCACATTAGTCCTCTGTCATTTTAATTGAACGGATTTAATGTAGCAAATCATACATTGCAAAATCTATTTTTTTCCCTCAGAACAGGTTTATCATGAACAAATGCTACGGGACTGTTTGAAATGTTTCACCCAAAGAGATGGAGGGATATTCTTTTTCAAAATGTAAAGAGTCATTTTTTCCCTCCCTCCCCAGGATGATCTTTTTGTTTATTTCCATGTAGAACATGGAAAGAGAGATTAAATAACTAGAGACATGTTGTTTAGAATTACTTCAGGAATCCTTGTTTACTAGCTATCAGAGATGGCTCCTAAAGACATTTGTGCACAGCTTTTTCTCTGAAAATTATTTATTTCATTTGTGGTATTTTGGACATCATCATGCCAAGTTGAAGGGCCGTGAACATAACATTCTCACAAATGTTACTGTATTATTTTTAGTAGCTATAGTATAGAAATGGCTACTTGTTTAGTGTAAAATCTCCTATGTCTTTCTGAAAGATTCACTTCTGTTCACTAGAAAATCCTGTTTCTTTTTCCTCTTCTTGAGTACAAAGAAAGATTAGGTTCCCTAGCCCCTTAGAAGTTAGGTGGCACAATGTGACTAGTTCTGGCCAACGAAATGTGATCAGAAGTCATCAATCACTTCTGAAAGAGTTCTGAGGAGTCACATGCCCCTCTCCTTGTTCTTCCCATCATAGTGGCAGTGGGAACATGTGCTGAGATCGCAGAGCCCCAGGGTAGAAACAGCCTGGATTTCCAAGACTGATTTCAAAAGAGCTAACTGAAGTGAAGTTGAACTGAAAGATGCTCAGTCATGTCCTACTCTTTGTAACCCCATGGACTGTATATATTCTCCAGGCCAGAATACAGGAATGGGTAGCCTTTCCCTTTCAGGGGATCTTCCCAACCCAGGGATCGAACTGCATTGTAGGCATATTCTTTCCCAGCTGATCCACAAAGGAAGCCCTCAAAGGAGCTAAGTGGAAGTGAAACAGAGTAAAGTAAAATATTCTAACTACTGAAAAAAATAATTCTATGTCATAATTTCAGATTTGTTATCATAGTGCAACCTGAACTTTTTTGACTAACACAGGCATTGTATGTTTTGCAATTTAGTTTTTTTTTTTTTTTTTTTGACTTGGTCAGTCCTTGCCATAACTGAGATTCTTTCAAGCAAGTATTAAGACAGGTCATTATTTAAAAGTCATAAAAACATGAAATGAGATTCTCTTGTAAACAATTTTTAATTTAACTAAACAACAGAAAATTTCCCAGAACCTTAGGATTATTTTACCCACCATATATAACCTGTAAGAAGAATTCTTATAAGAAAGGAAGGAAAAGTCTATAATATTCCATAGCTTGTGGTTTAAAAGATCAATTTATAATTGTATAAATAAACAAATTATGACTATATAATTAATGAATAAATTATAATTTTGATTTTTATTTTTTAAATAGCGTGAAACTAGCAAAATGTTTCTAAGACATATAAACTGTTTTAGCAAAAGAACATGTAAAGATTTACCTCACAGGCATGCAGCTGGGCCCTGCTTTGCTTGGGATGGTCATGGTTTATGTGCATTGTCTGGTAATTCATAATACTGTCCTCTTCTTTCGGGGATAGTGCTGAATTAGATGATACACTGTATTGTGTGTTCATGGGACCAGACTCTACAGTGATGGTTTGGAAAACATGGATGTGGTACCACTAAGTGTTTCTCATTCTTAGTTCTGTGGAATATATCATTGCACCGAAGTAACCATATGTGGGGTTGTTAGATGTCCAGATTAGCCCACAAAAGGTTTTTAAATTCATAACTGAGTTAAACCATAGTGATTAGTAAATGTAAAATAAAATGTTTTAGGTTTCTGTGGATTGGTTCAGGTTTCTAATCATTGTGTATATAAAACATGGCATTAAGTGAAAAATGCGGTCTAGTTTCCAATAACTAACCAAGGAGTTTAGAATATAGCTGGTTTTTTTTCATTTGGGCATAGACAGTGGATTTTATATGCAACTTTAATTATTAGTAGTATTAATATTTTATTTTTTATTGTGGGAAAATTTGAAGATAGCCAAAGTAAATAACCGTCTATTAAACCACCATGCTGCTATTACCCCAGTACAAATAACCACCCACTAATGGCCAGTTCTCTCCTATCCCTACTCCCATCAAACTTCTTCCTCCTACATTATTTTGAAGTAAATCCAGGCATCCTATCATTTTATCTTACAAATTTCAACATTTATCTCCAAATGATAAGTATTCTTTAATAAATGTAATATTTATGGTTTTCATATAATAGTATATGTTTGACAAATGTTTATCAGAATAGGTTTAAGTTGAAGAGTAACATGTCACCATTTAGTTACATTAAGTTGATACTATCTCTTGGACTAACATTCTCCCCATTTCACCTTTATCAGAACAAATTACCTTTAAGCATTCCAAAAGTAAACTCTAAATTTCCCTTTAGACAATTTAGAAGTATATGTACACACTCCAATCCAGAGATCAAGGAGCTGTGAAGATGTGTCCTGCAGCTGTCTCCCTTTGAAGTTCTCTGTTCTGACACTTCAGATAACAGTATAACTCAGGTTTCCAGGGAACTGAGCAGTCTACCCTTCAAAGATGTGGTGAATACCTTAGCTTGACAGGTTAACTTCAAGAAAGGTAATCCTAATAAATAGAACTTACAGAGTAAATGTTAAAAGGACTGAAAAATACCTTTTACTGGCCTATTTACTGAGACTAGGAAGCAGCAGCATGTTATAAACAAATCTTATTTTCTTTGTGCTAAAATCCTCCCAACATAATCTTTTAATGTACTTTGCAGGATTTGTAAGAAAATAAAATTATTGCCTTTCTGTTTCTTATTTCAGAATGTCATTAAGCCATATCTCTGATTTGTTTAAAAAGAGAAAGCCAAACCAAGTTGTTTTTTCCTTTACCAAATATGTAATTAGAAGAAGAAAGAAGGGAATTTATTTGGTATAGATTATATTCTTAGAGAAATTTGGCTGCCTGCAACAGATTATTTATATATTGTACCAATTTCCTTGACTCATATATATGCTATGTTTAGATGTACATGATATAAAATGATTGGGAAGATAGAAGTTGTGTTGCTTATTTGGNACAGGTCATTATTTAAAAGTCATAAAAACATGAAATGAGATTCTCTTGTAAACAATTTTTAATTTAACTAAACTACAGAAAATTTCCCAGAACCTTAGGATTATTTTACCCACCATATATAACCTGTAAGAAGAATTCTTATAAGAAAGGAAGGAAAAGTCTATAATATTCCATAGCTTGTGGTTTAAAAGATCAATTTATAATTGTATAAATAAACAAATTATGACTATATAATTAATGAATAAATTATAATTTTGATTTTTATTTTTTAAATAGCGTGAAACTAGCAAAATGTTTCTAAGACATATAAACTGTTTTAGCAAAAGAACATGTAAAGATTTACCTCACAGGCATGCAGCTGGGCCCTGCTTTGCTTGGGATGGTCATGGTTTATGTGCATTGTCTGGTAATTCATAATACTGTCCTCTTCTTTCGGGGATAGTGCTGAATTAGATGATACACTGTATTGTGTGTTCATGGGACCAGACTCTACAGTGATGGTTTGGAAAACATGGATGTGGTACCACTAAGTGTTTCTCATTCTTAGTTCTGTGGAATATATCATTGCACCGAAGTAACCATATGTGGGGTTGTTAGATGTCCAGATTAGCCCACAAAAGGTTTTTAAATTCATAACTGAGTTAAACCATAGTGATTAGTAAATGTAAAATAAAATGTTTTAGGTTTCTGTGGATTGGTTCAGGTTTCTAATCATTGTGTATATAAAACATGGCATTAAGTGAAAAATGCGGTCTAGTTTCCAATAACTAACCAAGGAGTTTAGAATATAGCTGGTTTTTTTTCATTTGGGCATAGACAGTGGATTTTATATGCAACTTTAATTATTAGTAGTATTAATATTTTATTTTTTATTGTGGGAAAATTTGAAGATAGCCAAAGTAAATAACCGTCTATTAAACCACCATGCTGCTATTACCCCAGTACAAATAACCACCCACTAATGGCCAGTTCTCTCCTATCCCTACTCCCATCAAACTTCTTCCTCCTACATTATTTTGAAGTAAATCCAGGCATCCTATCATTTTATCTTACAAATTTCAACATTTATCTCCAAATGATAAGTATTCTTTAATAAATGTAATATTTATGGTTTTCATATAATAGTATATGTTTGACAAATGTTTATCAGAATAGGTTTAAGTTGAAGAGTAACATGTCACCATTTAGTTACATTAAGTTGATACTATCTCTTGGACTAACATTCTCCCCATTTCACCTTTATCAGAACAAATTACCTTTAAGCATTCCAAAAGTAAACTCTAAATTTCCCTTTAGACAATTTAGAAGTATATGTACACACTCCAATCCAGAGATCAAGGAGCTGTGAAGATGTGTCCTGCAGCTGTCTCCCTTTGAAGTTCTCTGTTCTGACACTTCAGATAACAGTATAACTCAGGTTTCCAGGGAACTGAGCAGTCTACCCTTCAAAGAAGAGGTGAATACCTTAGCTTGACAGGTTAACTTCAAGAAAGGTAATCCTAATAAATAGAACTTACAGAGTAAATGTTAAAAGGACTGAAAAATACCTTTTACTGGCCTATTTACTGAGACTAGGAAGCAGCAGCATGTTATAAACAAATCTTATTTTCTTTGTGCTAAAATCCTCCCAACATAATCTTTTAATGTACTTTGCAGGATTTGTAAGAAAATAAAATTATTGCCTTTCTGTTTCTTATTTCAGAATGTCATTAAGCCATATCTCTGATTTGTTTAAAAAGAGAAAGCCAAACCAAGTTGTTTTTTCCTTTACCAAATATGTAATTAGAAGAAGAAAGAAGGGAATTTATTTGGTATAGATTATATTCTTAGAGAAATTTGGCTGCCTGCAACAGATTATTTATATATTGTACCAATTTCCTTGACTCATATATATGCTATGTTTAGATGTACATGATATAAAATGATTGGGAAGATAGAAGTTGTGTTGCTTATTTGGGGGGCTGGAAATAGGATTCATCTTAATTGGATTACTAGTTTTCCTTTTTTCCTCTCTTGTATCAATGGCATGTGGACAGCATTTAACTGAAAGCATTTGGTTTAGGTTCCAATGCAGATATAAGCAGCATATTAAAGGGAATGGTCCTGCTTCTACTTTTTATTAGCCATGTTACCAAGGTTGGACCCTGATTTCCTAGTCAGATAATAATAGTAATAACATTTTTAAATCTATAAAAGTATTTTAAGTATTAAATAGGAGAGATCTTTTTAAGAAAGTCTATTTTTGTATTTATATATAAAGTAATACTAAAATGTTAAGGGTATAATTTGTTGTGTTGATAAACCCATATCCACTGTGCCACATGGGAAGCCCATACATTTATGTCACAAACCTCGTAATCATGATAGATACCATTTGTTTCACCTACAGAAGTTTTCTCATGGCCCCTCATGGTCAATCCCCTTCACTCACCTTCAGCTTCTGTCAACCACTGATTTGCCTTCTGTCTTTCCAGATTTACATTTTCTGAAACTTCATGTAAATGGAATCATGTGGTATGCAGTCATTCATATCTGGGATTTTTTTACTCAGTATAATGCTTTTGTTATATACTTTGTTAAGGGTATCAATAGTCCTTTCTTATTTATTGCTAAATAGTGTTCTTTATTAAATAAATATACCACTATTTGATGGACATTTGGATTGTTTCCAGTTTTGGACATTTAGGAAAAAAACTTCTGTGAATATTCACCTACAGATCTTTNTCAATAGTCCTTTCTTATTTATTGCTAAATAGTGTTCTGTATTAAATAAATATACCACTATTTGATGGACATTTGGATTGTTTCCAGTTTTGGACATTTAGGAAAAAAACTTCTGTGAATATTCACCTACAGATCTTTATGTGGACCTACTTTTATTTGCTATAGATAAATGCACAGAAATGAATTGCTGGGTTGTATGGTAAGTCCATATAAATCTTGCATGCTAGGCATCAGCATTACATGAACCAAGAACTTCCAGATATCTAAGCTGAGTTTAGAAAAGGCAGAGGAACCAGAGTCAAATTGCCAACATTCACTGGATCATAGAGAAAGCAAGGGAATTCCAGAAAAAAAATCTACTTCTGTTTCATTGACTACACTAAAACCTTTGACTGTGTGGATCATAACACACTGTGAAAAGCTTTTAAAGGGATGAGAGTAGCCAGATCATCTTACCTGTCTCCTGAGAAACCTGTATGAAGGTCAAAAAGCAGCAGTTAGAACCCTGTATGGAACAACTGATTGGTTCCAGATTGAGAAAGGAATATGACAGGGCTTTCTGCTGTCAGCCTGTTTACTTAACCTATATGCTGAGCACATCATGAGAAATGCTGGGATAGATGAGTTACAAGCTGAAATCAAGATAGGCAGGAGAAACATCAGCAACCTCAGATATGTGGATGGTACCACTCTAATGACAGAAAGAGAAGAGGAACTAAAAAGCCTCTTGATGGGGGTGAAGGAGGAGAGTGAAAGAACCAGCTAAGGACTAAATGTTAAAAAACCTAAAGATCAGATATAAAAAAGATCAATTTTTCAATCATATATAAAAAAGATCAGTGTATTAAAAAAAGCTAAAATCACATCATCTGATCCCATTACTGCATGGCATATAGAAGGGGAAAAGGTGGGAGTACTGACAAAGTTCCTCTTCTTGGGCTCTGCAATCACTGCAGGTGGTGACTGCAGCCGTGAAATCAGAAGACATTTGCTTCTTGACAGGAAAGTGATGACAAACCTATACAGTGTGTTGAAAAGCAGAGACCTTACTCTGCTGACAAAAGTCTGTACAGTCAAGGCTATGGTGTTCCCAGGGTCACATACAGTTGTGGGAGCTGGACTGTAAAGAAGCCAGAATGTCAAAGAATCGATACCTTCAAACTGTGGAGAAGTCCCTTGGACAGCCAGGAGACCAAACCAGTCAATCTTAAGGGAAATCAACCTTGAATACTCAGTGCAAGGACTGATGCTGAAGCTGAAGCTCCAGTATTTTGGTCACCTGTTGCAAACAGCCGATTCATTGAAAAAGTCCTGATTCTGGGAAAGATTGAGGGCAGAAGGAGAAGAGGGCATCAGAGGATGAGATGGTTGGACGGCATCACTAATGCCATGGACATGAACTTCGGCAAATTTCGGAGAGTGTGAGGAACAGGGAGGCCTGGTGTGTTGCAGTCCATGGGGTAACAAAGAGTCATACACGACTATGCTCCTGAGCAATAAACAGCATGGTAAGTCCATGATTAACTTTTCAAGTAACTCAAAAGCATTTCCTCTTTAAAGTGGTTATACCATTGGCAATCCTTCCAATAATGAATATATCCATTGCTCCAAATCCTCACTTACACTTGGTATTATGAGTCATTTAAAAAATTTTAGCCTTTCAAGTGTATGCATAGTGCTGTATCATCATAGTTTTAATTGCATTACACCAAAGGACTAATATTTTTAGCACATTTCCTTGTGTTTATTGTTCGCTTATCTTATTTTGTTATGTTCCTGTTAAAATCTGTTGCCCATTTTTTATTACATCTTTTTTTTTCTGTTGTAATTTAAGAGTTCTTTAAATATACATGGTATAAATCCTNCAGTGCAAGGACTGATGCTGAAGCTGAAGCTCCAGTATTTTGGTCACCTGTTGCAAACAACCGATTCATTGAAAAAGTCCTGATTCTGGGAAAGATTGAGGGCAGAAGGAGAAGAGGGCATCAGAGGATGAGATGGTTGGACGGCATCACTAATGCCATGGACATGAACTTCGGCAAATTTCGGAGAGTGTGAGGAACAGGGAGGCCTGGTGTGTTGCAGTCCATGGGGTAACAAAGAGTCATACACGACTATGCTCCTGAGCAATAAACAGCATGGTAAGTCCATGATTAACTTTTCAAGTAACTCAAAAGCATTTCCTCTTTAAAGTGGTTATACCATTGGCAATCCTTCCAATAATGAATATATCCATTGCTCCAAATCCTCACTTACACTTGGTATTATGAGTCATTTAAAAAATTTTAGCCTTTCAAGTGTATGCATAGTGCTGTATCATCATAGTTTTAATTGCATTACACCAAAGGACTAATATTTTTAGCACATTTCCTTGTGTTTATTGTTCGCTTATCTTATTTTGTTATGTTCCTGTTAAAATCTGTTGCCCATTTTTTATTACATCTTTTTTTTTCTGTTGTAATTTAAGAGTTCTTTAAATATACATGGTATAAATCCTATATCATGTATGTTTGCAAATGTTGCTTTGTCTTTGAAGTCTGTCTTTTATTTCCTTTAAGTGATTTTTTTGTAGAATAAAAGATTTTCATGTAGATGAAGTCTAATTAAACAATTTGTATTATATAGTTTGTATTTTGTTGCATTGTGAAGATTCTTTGCCTAACCCCGTATCAGACTTCTGGTGGCTCAATGGTAAAGGATCCTCTTGCCAATGCAGGAGACAGGAAATACAGTTTCAATCCCTGGGTCAGGAAAAGCCCCCGGAATAGGAAATGAACATGCTCCGTTCTTCTTGCTTGAGAAATCCCGTGGACAGAGGGGCCTGGCAGGCTTCTGTCCACGGGGTTGTAAAGAGTCCAACATGACTGAGCACACACACACACGCACACATACTTAAACATGAATCTCCAGAGTATAGAACTAGAAGTGGGTTACAAGTTCATCTTCACCTTTATTAGCTGTTGTCAGAATACCATCCAAAACGCTTGCACAAATCTATGCTCTCAACAATGGTATATAAATCTTTTTTTTCCCTCACAGACTTACCAATAATCAGAGAAATATTTGTATTTTGGCCAAATTTTGATGTGTTTGAAAAGTTAACATATTGTTTCATTACTCTTTCTTGACTGGTAGTGAAAGATAGCATATTTTTATAAAATTTTCTTTGGCACATTGTCTGTTTACAACTTGTTCAAGTGCTTGCTAATATTTTGAGGTTTTTCATCTATGTCCAAAAAGCTTATTGATCTATTTACGTATGTATGTTCACTTATATAAAATTGGCTTTGGTTTTCATATCAGATAACTTTGGCATCATAAAATGAGTTAGAAAGTTTTCTCAACTCCTCTATTTCCTGGGAGAGTTTATACAAAACTGGCATTACTTCTTCTTGAAATAAGAATTTATTGGGAGAATTTATCAGTGATGTCCTCTAGGCATGGAACTTTCTTTGTGAGAAGGATTTTAATTGTAACTTCAATTTCTTTAACAGCCATAAGTCTATCCAGGTACCTATTCCTTGTTGAGGAAGCTATGATTGTTCATATTTTTCAAGGAATTATTCCATTTCTTCCAAGATAGTCATAAGTGTCTCAATAAATTCCTGTTCTTCAATTTTGTGGGTTAAGTAACTGTTGAGAATTATTTTATCTTCACTATTGGTTTTATCTTGTTTTATTTTTTTATTGGTTTTTTAATTTATTTTTTATTGGTTCTCCTAGGGTTTATCATACACATCTTTAGCTTATAACAACACACTTTCAAATAACATTATATTGTATGCAGTTTAATGTTTAATAACATTAAACTGTATGCACCAGTTTACGTGCATAGTTAGAATCTTATAACAATACACTTCTATTCCTCAACTTTATACTTTGTACTACTTGTGCTGAACGTTTTATTTTTCCATGTGTTAGAAACAACACAATGGACTTTTAAAAGCATTGAATTGCTTTACATAGTAAATAAAATTAATTAAAATATAAAGTATATTTACCCAGTTGATTGCCAGTTCCAGTGCTCTTCATTCCTTTTGCTGTTACGGATTTTGTGACATGATATTCTGTCTCTCTAAAGATCATTCTATGACGTTTCCTGTAGTGTAGTTAACTGATAATTCACTTCCTTGATGGTTGTTTCATTGAAAACATCTTAAATTTACTTCAGTTTTGAAAGTATCTTTCCTGGGTAATGAATTACAGATTAACGATTTTTTTTTTCTCATTTAGTACTTTAAATACCTCTGTACACTGTATTTAAGTAATTTTGGGGGAGAAATATATAATTTCTAGGACTTCCCTGGTAGCTCAGTTGGTAAAGAATCTGACTGCAATGCAGGAGACCCCAGTTCAATTCCTGGGTGGGGAAGATCCACTGGAGAAGGGATAGGCTACTTACTCCAGTATTCTTTGGCTTCCCTTGTGGCTCAGTTGGTAAAAAATCTACCCACAATGCAAGAGACCTGGGTTCAATCCCCAGGTTGGGAAGATCCCCTGGAGAAGGGAAAGCAACTCACTCCAGTATTCTGACCTAGAGAATTCCATGGACTTATAAAGTGTCGGAGCGACTTTCACTTCATTTTATCTTTGTTCCTCAGTGTGTAAAGTGGCTGATTTTAAGATTTTCAATTTATCAATGATTTTTAACAATTTGATTTGGTTATACTGATTTTATTTGTATTCACTTTTATTCTGCTTGGGATTTGTTGAGCATTTTGAATCTGTAGCTTGTGAATATGATCAAATTTAGGAAAGTTTTGGCCTTTCTTTCTTCAACAAATATTGTCTATTCCCTCTATCTCTTATCCTTCTGAACTCCAATTAAATGTAAGACAGAAAATATATTTTCTTAGAGGCCACCTCTCTGTTCATTTATTTATTTTTCAGTCTTTCTCCTCTTGGTGTTTCATTTTGTATGATTTCTATTACTATGGCCTCGATTTCATTGTTTTTTTTTCCCCTTCTGCAATGTATAATCTGCTGTTAATCACATGAGTTTATTTTTATTTCAGATGTAGTATTTTGCATCTCTAGATTCTCATTCATCTGTTTTCTATATCTTCCAGTTTTATTATTATAAGTCATATTTTCTTTATCTTCTTGACCATATGGAATACAGTCGATCCTTGGATATCATGTGTTTCAGTTGTGTGGATCAACTTGTACACAGATTTGTTTTTCATAAATGCATACTATGGTACTACCTGATTTGTGGTTGAATCCACAGATAGGAAACCACAGATACAGAGGGCTGTCTGTAAAGTTATGAGAGGATTTTTAACTAGACTGGTGGATTGATGTCCCTATCTTCTGCACTGCTCAAGGGACAGATGTATATTTTTAAAGCTATTATAAATTGTTTCCAAATTCTTGTTACTATGGTCTGTTTCTATTCTTTTCATAGTCATAGTTTTCTGCTTTTTTTTACATGGTTGGCAATTTTTTATTGGGTGTTGTATTAGTCTACTCAGGCTTCTATAATAAAATATCATAGACCGAGAAGCTTAAACAGTAGAAATTATTTTCTCACAGTTCTGGAAACTGAAAGTCCTGCTTCTAAATCCAGCAAGGTCCTTATGATGAGAGCTCTCTTCCTAGCTTGCAGACAACCATCTTCTTCCTGTTTGTTCTTCACATCGTGTCTTTGTGTGTAGACAGAGAGAGTGCTTTTGTGTCTCTTCTTTTCAAAGGGCACTGATCCTATTGCATCAAGGTCCCACTTTCATGAGTTCATTTAATCGTAATTATCTCCATAAAAACACCATCACCCAAATATACCTTGCGTGTTGGAACTTCAGCAAATGAATTTTGAGAGGACTCAATTCAGTGCAGAGCATTTGTTAAATATTGTTCTTTTTATGTTTTTTGTGACTTGATTTTGTTGTAGTTCTTTAAAGAGTGTAAATTTTTATTTTTCATAAAATTAAGTTTTACTTATAAACAATTGGACCCTATCTAGGTATGCTTTTAAGGTGTGTTATATACTTTATTTCTGGACCAATATGTGTCACCACTAAAGTGACATTATTCTGAAGATTCTACCTGGTTCATGTGTATTTTATGGAATTTTCACTCTGACTATGGGAACATAATTTATTTCCAGTCCTCTGTGAACTCTAAAAACTGTTCTGCCTAATCCTTTGTAGTGGTACTTTTTCCAGCCTCTCGTAGTTTCCCCTCATACATGCATAAGGAAGTACTTAGCCAAAGACTTAAGGGAATCCCCTCTCCACAGCTCCAGATCTCTGTATGTAACGCCATCTACAAATTCTAGTCTCTGTGATCTCTTTGGTTTCAATTCTGGGCTCTGTTTGGATCTACAGTCTTTACTCCATGGCCTGGGAACCACCTCCAAGCAGTAAGCTGAAACAACCTTAGATCTCGCTTTGAATGTTTCCCTTCTTTCACGTATCACACTCATATTACTGGTTGTTCAACAATGAAAATTATTGTATTGTATGTATTTTTGCTGGTTTTCTAGTTGTTTAGTTTAGGATGGCAAATTAAGTTCTTTTTACCTTGGGCAGAAAAAAAAAGTCCTGCAAAGTGTTTTTAAACTGTAGATTTCTGGACTATTATCCATATTATACTTTGAAAATGATGCCTTATAATTGGCACAACCTCATAACCAGGGTTTCTGTTTCTATATTTCTTCCCTCCAACCTGTATCTATGTGTCTGTTAAAATGGTTTTTCTAAAGTGCAAGTAAGGCCATGCTTCTCCTCTGCTTAAATCCTTTCAAAGATGCCATCATTTTGCAATACACACAAATATTGAAGCATTACATCATACACGTGAAACTAACGTAGTGATATATCAATGATACCTTAATCAATTAACTAGATAATTATTTAAAAATAGGTTTTTTTTTTTTAAGAATACTGTCAATAATGACTGCTATAATCTAAGAACCATGGATCTCCCTACTTCCTGGACCACATAAGCCTGAGATTCTTATATGATCTCATATGATTGAAGGAGTTTGGTGAAAGCCTTACTACTACTACTGCTAAGTTGCTTCAGTCGTGTCCGACTCTGTGCGACCCCATAGATGGCAGCCCACCAGGCTCCCCTGTCCCTGGGATTCTCCAGGCAAGAATACTGGAGTGGGTTGCCATTTTCTTCTCCAATGCATGAAAGTGAAAAATCAAAGTGAAGTCGCTCAGTTGTCTCTGACTCTTAGCGACCCCATGGACTGTAGCCCACCAGGCTCCTCCATCCATGAGATTTTCCAGGCAAGAGTACTGGAGTGGGGTGCCACTGCCTTCTCCAGGGGAAAGCCTTAAAAGTAGTTTAATACTGAACTTGCCACCAACAGCTATTGTGGTTGATCTGGAGTTAACATTATTACTTTTTTTGCTGATATCATAGAATAATTCATACCTGGTAAACCTACCTGAATAATTTTTAAAAGCAAATAAATTTTTTACCTTCTTCCCAATAGCAGATTCTTAATAAATAATAATTAAATGAATAGCATGTTCTATTTTAATAATAATAGAAGTGATGATTACACTGTGTGCTGTGTGCTAAGTTGCTTCAGTCATGTTCGACTCTGTGTGATCGTATGAACTGCAGTCTGCCAGGCTCTTCTATCCATGGCATTCTCCAGGCAAGAATACTAGACTGGGTTGCCATGCTCTCCTCCAGGGGATCTTCTTGACCCAGGGATCGAACCCATTTCTCTTATGTCTAACCTGCACTGCAGGCTGGTTCTTTACCACTAGCACCACCTAGGAAGCCCAACTATGACTCTAATTATGACTTTAACTATTATTAATTAGTGGCTTCCCAGGTGGCGCTACTGGTAAAGAACCCCCCTGCCAATGCAGGAGACTCAAGAGACATGGATTCAATCCCTGGGTGTGGAAGACCTCCTGGAGTAGGAAATGGCAACCCACTCCAGTATTCTTGCCTAAACAATCCCATGGACAGAGGAGCCTGGCAAGCTACAGTCCAAAGGGTCACAATGAGTTGGAGACGACTGAAATGAAGCAAACAATGACACTAATAACTAAAATTTACTGAGTGCTTATTCTACACTAAGCTCTAGACTCTGAGTTTATGAATGAACCTCATTTGGTTCTCACAACAAGCCTTGTTGGAGGAGTGACTTTAATCCCCATTTTAAAGAAAGGAAACTGAGACTTAGAAACAGTCTTGCCAAGGTCACACAACTAGTCAGAGGATTAACCTAAACAATTTGTCTCTAGAATCAACAGTTGTAATCACTAATTTAAAGGATCTTTATTTTAGCCCACAAACAAATCAGTTTACTAATCATATTGGCTAAATCACTTGGAACACAGTATTTGATTATTTAATATAAATGATATTTTTAAAATCATATCTCTATTTGTTATAATTATTATAGTGATCAGCCTGCTTGGTAGTTTTCCAGACATGACCCCTTTCATCTCAAATTTTGAAATGCATAGTCTCAGATAGAAAGAATTGGGACATAACTTTTAGGCCCAGTCTTTAGAAAGATCAATTTCTCTAAGACTCTTCTTTTTCCCCCTTAATAAGGCTTGTATCTCTTTGGATTCTTTTTTCAGGGACAACCTAGAAGGAAAAAACTGCGGGTTTTGACCAGTATTTTTTTGATTCTTAATGCTATTGTGTGTAGTGAGGACAACAATAACTGAAAACAGCTGTGCTTATCCATATTTTCATTGTTTCTAACCCTCTTGGGAACTACATTTCTCATGTATGGATTTTTTCTGTGATAGAAAGAGATATGGGAAAAACTATAGTTATCGTGGAATGAAAGGGTAGATATTTTCTACTATGATGCAAAATAGGTCACTTCTGACAGAGTTGAAAAAAATTCCTTTGCCCTGCTTATTTCACAGCTGATACTACTACTACTGTATGTCCATAATAAGAGGATGTTTACTATGGGTGATCTTGATTATGGCCTCTCCTAAAAAAGTTGGGTGAGATGGTTGGATAGCATCACTAACTCAATGGACATGAGTTTGAGCAAACCCCGGGATTGTGAAGGACGGGGAAACCTCACGTGCTGCAGTCCTTGGGGTTGCAAAGAGTCAACACTGACTGAGCAACTGAACAACAGCGAAGAAGCTGGGAGGTGTGAGGATGCTTCCATTTTCACTTAATATCTTCCTGCTCTCCTCCCTCCCTCCCTTCCTAGGGGATGTGTGAATGTATTGTGGGGGTGTGTCTGTGTCAGTTTCAACACGTGGACATCTCTCAACATAGTCCTTTCAATCAGCTTCCCTATTGTATATGGAATTCATCCACCTTTTTCCATGGCTTCTGTCTCTACTAATTTCAGACTGATGGAGAACTCTTCATTGGTGCTTCCACTTCTGCTTTTGATTCTGTATCCAAGCAAAGTTTCACACTTGTTATAATTTTCCTTTATATTTTAGCTATTGTTTAATAGTTTAATGTATGTTATACTTTATATAATATATTATATATTTTTAGAAATTATTTTAAATTAAATTTTATAAATATAACTTTAATAATTTTATATAATTATGTACTTATTATATTATGTTTATGTAAAAATAGCTATTTCAGTGACCAAATTTTATATATTAGACATTTTAATATAAATATAAGATATAGGGAAGCAAGCTGCATTTTAAAATATATATGTGCTTCTTCATTTACAATAGAACATCACATTTCTTCTGACTCTAGGTAGACATATATTTTCATTTATTAGATGAGATTCAACATTTTTAAAACTCCATTAAGCAGTAACTGAACACCTAAAAGCTTTAGGTGTTAATAGAAGATGTTTGGAAATCTGAAGAAATAGAGATCTAAGTTGGACAGGTAGAGTTTATTAAATTTGAGAACATACTCTAGTAGGTTTTAGAGTAGATTCATCATGGTAGTTGATAAAACATCTAGTATCTGTAATTGGATGTTATATATAAGTAAATTATTTAACTTATATGCAGAGTACATCATGTGAAATGCCTGGATGAAGCACAGGCTGGAATCAAGATTGTGAAGAGGAACTGAGGAGCATCTTAATGAAAGTGAAAAAGGAGAGTAGGAAAGCTGGCTTAAAACACAACATTAAAAAAACTAAGATCATGGCATCAGGTCCCATCACTTCATGGCAAATAGATGGAGACAAAATGGAAACAGTGACAGACTTTATTTTCTTGGGATCATACACATGGTAAATGCAGCCATAAAATGCTTGCTCCTTGGAAGAAAAGCTATGACCAACCTAGACGGCATATTAAAAAGCAGAGACATTACTTTGCTGACAAAGGTCTGTTTTGTCAAAGCTATGGTTTTTCTAGTAATCATGTATGGATGTGAGAGTTGGACCATAAAGAAAGCTGAGCGCTGAAAGAATTGATGCTTTTGAACTGTGGTGTTGAAGAAGACTCTTGAGAGTCCCTTGGACTGCGAGGAGACCAAACCAGTCAATCCTAAAGGAAATCAGTCCTGAATATTCATTGGAAAGGCTGATATTGAAGCTCCAATACTTTGGCCAACCTGATGCAAAGAACTGAGTCACTGGAAAAGACTATGGTGCTGGGCAAGATTGAAGGCAGGAGGAGAAGGGGATGACAGGGGATGAGATGGTTGGATGGCAACATTGACTTGATGGGCATGAGTTTGAGCAAACTCTGGGAGTTGGTGATGGACAGGGAAGCCTGGTGTGCTGCAGTCCATGGGGTTACAAAGGGTTGGACACGACTGAGACGGAACTGAACTGATCTGCAGTTGGTGTAGGATAGCATAGATAGCCCTCCTTTCTAGAATATTTGAGCTAGCTATTGAACTTTATAGATTGCAATGCTGGATGTAATTTATGGTAGCCTCAAGCACTAAATAAATTATTTCATATATTAACTATTTGGTGGCCCTAATACAGTCCAGCTTCAGACCAGGACTTGAATGAAGGCAGAAGTTCATTAGTCTTCAGAGAAACCAGCGCATACCAGATGGTAAGAGAGATGCCCTGAAGTCATGTATTATTTGCATTTTCCCCCTTCGTTGCACAGCTCCAATAGCTGTGCTCTGGAAGCACAGATTTATTTTGAGGTTTTGAGAAACTTCTTGTACCAGATATTGGAAGGGAACTTTGTGAATCAGGGGTTCAGTGGACTTTTGAAAATGTTTAATTTCACGGAGTGCCTCAGTATCAGGGTTGTGAGGATGAGGTTTCTTCACCCCTCCAGTAGAGGGTGCACTCTGGTGAGCAGCTTTTGTAGCCCTTCTTTCCTCCTTGCTTTACCACTGGTATATGTGCAAACAGTTGGCTTAGTAGGATCCTTCCTCCAGACACCTCCTTACTTACCCCACTTCTTCTTCAGCTGGAGCTCTACCACGTAGAGGCTTCACTGACATTGCAGAGACCTTGGTACAACAGAGGCTGGGAACACAATAGGAAGACAGCTGACACCGAGCCTAATCCCTAACATGCCCAGTCCTGCTTTCATGTCCCCTGTCAGCCAGTCACCCACAGTCTACTGTATTTCTTGATATCAACTGTGATTATTGTCTCTTCTGTGATCACCAGGGGCTTTCCTAGTGGCTCAGATGGTAAAGAATCTTTCTTCAGTACAGGAAACTGGGGGTTAGTCCCTGAGGTAGGCTGATCTTCTGGAGAAAGGAAAGGGTACCCACTCCAGTACTCTTGCCAGGGAAATCTCATGGGCAGAAGAGCCTAATGGGCTACAGGAGTTCAACAGGACTGTGAGACTAACATTTTCACTTTCAAGATCATTTAAATGGAAAACAGGGTTATTTCTTAGTGATTCCCCCCTCCTTTAGAAAACAAAATTAGTGCTTTTTATAATTTAAAAACATGGAGAGGAAAACAGACTTAAAAAGTGATAATGGCTGCAGTCCAGTTCTTACGTTTGTTCAACCCTTGAAATCATAGGACATGGATAACTTGCTTCTTACAATCATGGAATTTTAAAATAATTGTGAAATTCTGAAATAATTCTTTAAAAAAGTTGTTTTTTAAAAATGTCCTATGTAAATAGAAAAAAAAATTATAGCATTCCTTTTCATTTTTTTTTGCCCAGCCTTTAAAACTGTATATCACAATGATAGTTTTANGCTGCAGTCCAGTTCTTACGTTTGTTCAACCCTTGAAATCATAGGACATGGATAACTTGCTTCTTACAATCATGGAATTTTAAAATAATTGTGAAATTCTGAAATAATTCTTTAAAAAAGTTGTTTTTTAAAAATGTCCTATGTAAATAGAAAAAAAAATTATAGCATTCCTTTTCATTTTTTTTTGCCCAGCCTTTAAAACTGTATATCACAATGATAGTTTTAGTCTTTCTTCTTAGGAAAGCTGAGGGATGATAATTTTTTTCCAGTCACATTCCTTTTATTTATGACCCTCTCCTGGGTTAGACTGTATTGCTAACACTATCTTTGGAAACGTGTAGAAGTCTTGGCCACTTAGTGGCCAAGATGAGCTTGGGTGAAGTCATTTAGAGAAAGGGCAAGGCAACGTATAACCTGAAGGGAAAAAAAAAAAAGTTTGAAACTTCAAGTATTTTTATTTGAAGGTATGCTAGACTTTATCTACTCTGTAGCCAGTGGCTTCAGTAAGTAGTATTGGGCAGTTTTGAGCAAATGTCATTGTAGAAGACATCCATGTTTTTCCTGTATTTGCCACGTCACCTTCTTGTCTTTGAAGTTCCCCATTCTGCTTCTCTGGTATTCACACTGGCATCTTGGTAAAGCATAGTCTGGCTCTTTGTTGATACAGTGGTGAGTGTCAATCAGTGGTGAACATCTTACCCAATTAAGATCTTTCTCCATTTTGAAATTGGGATTGTGGGTCACCTTAGTTATTTCTGAGTGCCTGGGTTGAAACATGTAAAACTGAGGAGCTGTCAAAAGTTATAGTGTCTTCTTCCTTTTCTATCAGTTTTATTAAGATCTAATTGACCTATAGCATTGCATGAGTTTCAGGTGTACAGCACAATGTTTTGAGATTACCGCTATAAGTTAGTGAACAGCCATTGCTTCATATAGATATGAAAATAAAGAGCTAGAAATTTTTTTCCTTGTGATGAGAACTTTGCTGGATCACGTAGTAGTACTATTCTTAATTTTTTGAGGAATCTCTATCCTGTTCTCCATAATGGCTTCACCAGTTTATAATCAGTCCCACCAAGAGTGCACAGGGTT
The DNA here is from genome assembly GCA_006410615.1 of Neotragus moschatus. Lineage (NCBI taxonomy): Eukaryota > Metazoa > Chordata > Mammalia > Artiodactyla > Bovidae > Neotragus > Neotragus moschatus. The sequence continues at coordinate 1,017,016 of SJYA01000064.1, read as the reverse complement.
CCCTTCTCTCCACATCTTCCCCAACATTTGTTATTGGTTGTCTTTTTATTAAGAGACATTCCTACAGGTGTGAAGTGATATCTCACTGTTGATTTGATTAGCATTTCTCTGATGTCTAGTGATACTGAGCATCTTTTAATGTGCCTGTTGGCCATCTGTATGTCTTCTTCAGAGAAATGTCTATTCAGAGTCTCTGCTCATTTTTTAATTATTTGTTTTATTTTGGCTTTATGATGTAGAATTATATGAATTCTTTGTACAAAGCTATGGAGTCTTAAAGAGGGCTGGGAACACATAAGTCATTCTTCAGCAAAAAGGAGCATAGAGCAGATGAGTAGAAAGGAGAAGAGATGAAAGGTATTAAAAATTCAGAAAAAATAATGAGCCCCTGGTTGTGATGGAGATAATGTAGTAAATATTACATGATCTTGAGTCCAGCAGTAGTAGATGTGGTTTCCCCTCTGTAATGACTATGATCTTGTCAGTTCGTAAATCTTAGTGGCTAGCACGTTATGTCAGTGATGATGTGGTTCTGGGGCTGACAGCTATACCGGAAGTTTCCCAAGGAGCCAGGCCACCTCCCATTGTAGAAGCAGCATTGGTTTTCACCATGACCTAGTTCTGAACTGTGGCTTTAGGAGTTCTTCCTGCAAGGTCAACCAAGAGTGTTTTTGTTTTATTTTCCCCCAGCCCTCCATCTGTTACACACTGTAATAAATCATTTGAGGCTCAACATTCAAAGTATGGATTCCACTCCCTTCATCTGAACCCATAACAAATGCGATAAATAAAGATCACTACTTTTTGCATTGCAAGCACTTGTTAGGTGATACTATAATTGTATTCATTCATGTGTGCTTGAGACTCACTGGTAAATGAACAGACAAAAAACATGCTCTCATGGAATTTACATGTTAGTGAAATAAGAAAGACAATAATAAACAGGAAAATAAGTAGATAGATTTTATGCCATGTTAGAAGGTGATAAGAGCTAAGAAAAAAAGAATTGGAAAGGCCATTCATAGCATTAAATAGGGTGACCAGGATGTGTGATATTTGAGTGAAGACACACAAGATGAAACTAATTTCTCCTTGCTGCTTTACTTATAATGAGGCTTTAAATATAACATTAAAGAAAAAAACCACATTTTTTTTCCCAGCATCATTGTCAAGTGTCTTCATTCATCTTTCTCCGGAAGATAACTGGTATATAGGCTATAATACAAGACTTTTCCCCAAATTGACCTGCACAGACTATCAGGTGGTATGATTTTCCTATTTTATATCTCATTTAGATTCAGTGATTGAAAAGTGGTTTGAAACTGAACAAGAACTTATACATAGGCAACTAAGTTAGAGTGTAGAAGGAAAGTTTTAAATTGTAGTGGGCATAACATTAACAAAAAAAATTTTTCCACAGGGAAAGGGTTTCACACAATTATGAGTTGCGAGAAACCTCAGAATGCACAAATCTCTTCTATAACAGCAAGGATAGTTCCAGTTTGCCCAAATGTCCCCAAATGAGCAAATGTTCCTTTGTGATTTATAAATGCCTATGAAATGGAGTTTTGCCAAACCTGTTCTGGCCACTCTAGCTTAACTTTTTACTAGGTATTTTTGCCCCTTTGTCACACATCACGTTATTGACCCATCGTTTCAGTTCAGTGGCTCAGTCGTGTCCAACTCTATGTGACACCCTGGACTGCAGCACGCCAGGCTTCCTTGCCCATCACCAGCCCAGAGTTTGCTCAAACTCATGTTCATTGAGTTGATGATGCCATCCACCATCTCATCCTCTGTCATCCACTTCTCCTCCCACCTTCAATCTTTCCCAGAATCAGGGTCTTTTCCAAAGAGTCAGTTCTTTGCATCAGGTGGCCAAAGTATTGAAGCTTCAGCTTCAGCATCAATCCTTCCATTGAATATTCAGGACTGATCTCCTTTAGGATGGACTGGTTGAATCTCTTTGCTGTCCAAGGGACTCTCAAGAGTCTTCTCCAACACCACAGCTCAAAAGCATCAATTCTTTTAGCGCTCAGTTTTTTTTAATGGTTCGACTCTCACATCCATACATGACTACTGGAAAAACCGTGGCTTTGACTAGACAGGCCTCGGTTGGCAAAGCAATGTCTATGCTTTTTAATATGCTATCTAGGTTGGTCATAGCTTTTCTTCCAAGGAGCAAGCATCTTTTAATTTCATGGCTACAGTCACCATCTGCAGTGGTTTGGGAACCTAAGAAAATAAAGTCTCTCATTGTTTCTACTGTTTCCCTATCTGTTTGTCATGAAGTGATGGGGCCAGATGCATGATCTTCATTATTTGAATGTTGAGTTTTAAGCCAGATTTTTCACTCTCCTCTTTCATTTTCATCAACAGGCTCTTTAGTTCTTCTTCACTTTCTGCTATAAGGGTGGTGTCATCTGTGTATCTGAGGTTATTGATAGTTCTCCTGGCAATCTTGATTCTAGTTTGTGCTTCATCCAGCCTGGCATTTTGCATGATGTACTCTGCATATAAGTTAAATAAGCAGGGTGACAATCTACAGCCTTGACATACTCCTTTCCCAATTTGGAACCAGTCCGTTGTTCCATGTCTGGTTCTAACTGTTGCTTCTTGACTTGCAAACAGATTTCTCAGGAGGCAGGTCAGGTGGTCTGGTATTCCCATCTCTTGAAGAATTTTCCACAGTTTGTTATGATCCACACAATCAAAGGCTTTGGTGTAGTCAATAAAACAGAAGTAGATGTTTTTTCTGGAACTATCTTGCTTTTTCAATGATCCAAGAGATGTTCTTAGTTTGATCTCTGGTTCTTCTGCCATTTCTAACTCCAGGTTGAATATCTAGAAGTTTTTGGTTCACATAATATTAAAGCCTGACTTGGAGAATTTTGAGCATTGCTTTGCTAGTATGTGAGATGAGTGCAGTTGTGTGGCAGTTGGAGCATTCTTTGTCTTTCTTTGGGATTGTAATGAAAACTGACTTTTTCCAGTCCTGTGGCCACTGCTGATTTTTCCAAATTTACTGGCATATTGAGTGCAGCACTTTCACAGCATCATCTTTTAGGATTTGAAGTAGCTCAACTGGAATTCCATCACCTCCACTAGCTTTTACTGACCAAAACAGAACTTGAAACCTGCTAAAATTCTGTCACTCATGCTCACTCTACTGTGTTCTTCCAAAGGCTTGCCTTTTTGTGTTTCAAATTGTTATAGCTGAATTTTACATTTTTTCCTGTTTAATTATATCCTGTTAGTTTTGAATCATTGTTCTACTGAATTTGGTCATACGTTTAATCTTCTATTAAATGAATAATTTTTCTGTCTCCCCTTTCGTGATTTCCCAGGCTGCTTCATTTCTGCTTCATGGGACTAATTAATCCTTAAATGCACAAAAACAGAAGATATATGACATGCTCCTATCAGTGTCTCATTGACTGCCCACTGGTTCTACACCTGTGGGAATGATCATCCACCCATTTACAGATTTGCTTGTGTAAAAACTGTGTGCCAATCAAGTTAATGAACTGCCATGAGGTTTACTCTGTGTGTTGTCCATAGCTCTTTGGCTTTTTTATTTTATTTTTTTGGTCTTAAAGGGGAATCATATCATAAGGCTTGAAATGCTGCTATTAGGATTAAATAAGTTGGCAAAATGCCTGGTGTATAGTAGGTATTCTGAGTTTAAGTTCTCATCATTTCTCGTTGCCTGTTTTCTTATTAAGTTGCTACCTCCATCTTATCCACAAGAATATAGTGTTTAAGTATTTCCCTGAGATTTAGATCACAGCTACAAATATTCCTTGTCAAACTGAATTTTTCAAGTCAGTATTTAATGTGGTCATCCTTCTGGACTTGGCAACAAAGGTCTTGAAGATATACAGAGACAGTGGATGCAGGATACTCTAGAGACAGACCTTGTCTTTAAGGTCAGATAGAACTTCTGTTGGAGAAGGCAATGGCACCCCACTCCAGTACTCTTGCCTGAAAAATCCCATGGATGGAGGACCCTGGTAGGCTGCAGTCCATGGGGTCGCTAAGAGATGGACATGACTGAGCGACTTCACTTTCACTTTTCACTTTCATGCATTGGAGAAGGAAATGGCAACCCACTCCAGTGTTCTTGCCTGGAGAATCCCAGGGATGGCGGAGCCTGGCGGGCTGCCATCTATGGGGTCGCACAGAGTCGGACACGACTGAAGCGACTTAGCAGCAGCAGCAGCAGAACTTCTGTTGGCCTGAATTTCCATATCAATAAAAGGAGTTAACAATAGTTTTGTGCTTCAAAGACATAAGTACAATCCTTAGCATATAGTCAGAGTCAAAATTGCCTTCAATTTCTTTATCATAGGACAAATTGGTGAATCATAATTACGAAATGAATATTTTTCCTTTCCTTTCCTTTATATTATTCCTTTCCTGAATAATATAAAACCTAAGATGACAAAATAACTTTATCCAAAATTTCATATTTCTTTTGTTTCACCAGCTAAAATATGATCAAATTAGGTCACAGGTAAGAAATTGGGCCATCATCTCCTTCACTTTCTTTGATCATTTTCATTCTACAGTGCAGTGGTCTGTGCCGTCACAATGTCAAATTGTTTTCATTAAATACTCAGTTTAGGAAAGCACCAAAGTTGACACATCACTTTCTTCATCTTGAATTTGTTCCCCCCCCCCCCATTTTACATCTCAGTGACTTCTGAAACAAAAATAAGGGTAGCACTGTAAATTTTTTATTGCATCCTTTTAAAAAAATATTTGAGATTTGTATTACTATAGTATGAGCAAAAAACACTTTAAGCATACTGTTTATTTTCTTTTAAAAATTTTATTTACTGTCTCATCACACACAAATTGATTATCAACTAAAAAGAATTATTAGTACCTAATCTTAAAGTTTTATTTGTTTTGTTTTATTAGTTTTGATCTTTATTGAAAAATTAATACATGAACAGTTAGTCATAAAATTAAAATATCCTTCTTTCTATAGACATTTCTCCTAAGAAAATAAAACAGAAATTCATTAGTAACAGAAAAATTTGGTGGGAAACACAGCATATTAATCTAAAATGCTTGGCCAGACATCAGATACACTTTAATTTTCAGATCAAGCTCCTAAAAACATGTAATAAGAAACCTGTTGGATGATACTCTCTTTCTGATGGAAGCACACTGAATTGTGACTCTTTTTAATTCTAAATTTATAAAGTAGAAAGTCATTTTGTTTGTTTGTTTTTAAATAGAGCTCAAGGAAATAGGTTGACTTGATTCTTTCAGGGCTTGAAAAAAAGAAAGAGTGAAAGCCACTCAGTTGTGTTCCATTGTTCACAAACCCATGGGCTATACAGTCCATGGAATTCTCCAGGACAGAATCCTGGAGTGAGTAGCCTCTCCCTTCTTCAGGTGATCTGCCCAACTCAGGGATCCAACCCAGGTCTCCCACATTGCAGGCATGTTCTTTACCAGCTGAGCCACCAGGGAAGCCACTGGAAAGGAGGAGGCAATTTGAGGAGATGTTTCCTGAGACGTATGTATCAAGCTGATTGAAGGAAATCTAGAGTAGGATTGTTTAACAAAATGGTTTTGAAAAGTATAGTATCACAATAAGTTATAAAGAATATCTCGTTCTACATATCATTTCTGAAAAATATTTTCCCTAAAGGTCTAGGGGACTAAATAATTCTGCATTTGTGTTTAGATGAATGAGAAATAGAAGCTGTATTTATTAACTATGAATACAGACTGGATGACTCCTTGCCTAACTTATTGGTTATAAGAACAAGGCTGTGAGGAGTCATCCTCCTAAAAACAGGAAAGAGGGAAAAATGAGGAATATATGATATTCAGGTAAACTCATTGCTCTTCGATTTTGAAAGTCAAGGCAAGAACTTTTCCAACAACTCAGGAAAAATTTTTAAGACTGATTTTTTTTTTCTGATTTTTAAATTTTCTATCTTAACTAGAAAGGAATTTGATTTTGATCTAAGCCAAACTTAAAATACAAAATGAATTTAGATAAAAATTTGAGAATTTGCATATTTCTGCAATGTTCTATTTTTGTTTCATCTACATTTTAAATTAATTAAATGCATCTCATTTCTTCAGTCATTTATTCAACAAATATTTACTAAGCCCCCACAATATGTCAGACACTGTTCTAGGCACTGGGGACACAAGTAAAGAAACTCTTTGTTCTCATGGAGCAAAGGATAGGAAGCACTGTGATGGCCACATGTAGTAGTAGAACAAAGAACAAATCATATGTGAATAAGTGGTTTGGAGAAAACAAAGCAGGAAAGAAGGAAAGGGAGTGGGAGTGAGCGCTATTTCAAACAGAGTGGTTTGGAAGGAATTGCGTTGACTCTTAACAGAGATCAAAGATAGTCACGGAGCTCTCAGGAGAAAGGCTTCACAGGCACAGGGAATAGCAAGGACTGGATCTGAAGGCCAAGGGGACTTGGAAAGTTTTAAGTAACAGCAGGAGGCCAGTACGATGGTGAGGAAGAACCATTGGAAATGGACTCAAAGCAATAATCAGGGACCATTCCCAGAGGTTCTTACAAGCCATTGGCATCATATTGGTTTTCATTCTAAGGGGTTTTAGAAGTGACATTATCTTATATTTTAGAAGAATCGCTCTGGCTGTTGTGCTGAACATAGACTACAGTGGTAGTGCATGGTGCTCAGTGGTAGGTAGTGCCTTAGTCGTGTCTGACTCTTTGTGACCCATGGACTCTAGCCCACCAGGCTCCTCTGTCCATGAGATTTACCAGGCAAAAGTACAGGAGTGGGTTGCCTTTTCCTTCTCCAGCAGTGGCAGAGGTTTGGGTAAAATTAGGAAGATAAATATATGTGTATATACATATATATATATTACATATATATATATATAAAATAGTATACTATTTGGCACTCATTATTTGCAGGTTTCCTATTTGTAAATTTTCTTACTTGGTAAAATTTATTAATAATCCCCAAATCTTCCACAGACAGGGTTATGTTCACAATGGGGAGTTATTTGAGATGCACACAAATGGCATATTCCCACCTAAGATACAATTAAAAAAACCCTCTTCTTTCTCATTTCTTGTACAGTAAACAAGTTTCCTTTTGGTGGTCTGTTTGGTGCCACACTGTTTGTGCTTTTTGCTAATGATTTTAATGTTTAAAATGACCCAGATGAATATGCTGAGGTGCTCTCCAGTATTTCTAAGCACAAGACTGATGAGCCTTATAGAGAAAATACATGTTAGATCAGCTTCGTTCAGGTGTGAATTATAGTGCTGTTGGCCACAAGTTCAGTAGTAATGAATGAGCAAAAATGATATATGTAGAAAGAGGACATTTGCTGATCTGTAGAAGAGATCACTCCAGAAAGCTCTAAAGTCACATCTACAGTGTATGATGAAGTTGTGGAAAAGATGGAAAAGTGACTTAATTTGTGGATTCATGAGGTGACAGCAATAAAAAAGGCACAGTGGACAGAATTGCTGTGAGGCTAAAAGCTCCAGAAATTTATAGTCACATTACCCAGGGTCAGGAAAATGTTAAACCCTTCTCAGCTAGTGCTGGCTGGAGCACACATTTCACAAGGCAATGTGGTGTGAAAAATATTCAACTTGCAGCCAAGGCAAGCTCTGCAGATCTGGAAGCTTAAAATTAAAAAAAATATATATCTGTTAAGCGTTATATAAGGAAAAGATTATGTGGAAGAATAGGTTTTTGGTGATGACAAAACTGACTGGCTTTACAATGATATTGGCAAATAAACCTATAATAGCATAAACATACTTCAAATCTCTTGGCCTTGAAATATTCAAAGACCATGGCATTGATTATTTATAAGAAATGAATGTTTAATTGAAATGTGGATGAATAATCCACATTGTATAAGTTATCTGCTGCTGCTGAGTAATAAACTGTCCTAAAACTTAAAAAATATGTTAAATAAGGTGTCTTTATATAGAAACATACATGAAACAAAAGTATGTACTGACCAATTGACAAAAATATGATCAATGGCTTAAAGGAACGTAATCTTGTATTTCCCCTAAGACCAATGTTTTCATATTTGCTAAGTCAGTGTTTAATGGCATCTTTCTAGTATATAACTGTCACAAAAATGGAAATCAACTCTGTGTAATTCTGTGTTTTGTGTGTGGGGGTGTATGTGTGTGTTATGGACTGAATTATGTCCCCTCAAAATTTGTATGTTGAAGTCCTTGCCACCAGTATCTTGGGATGTGACTGTATTTGGAGCTAGGACTTTAAAGAAGTATTTAAGTTAACCTAAGGCCATTAGTGTGGGCCTTAATCCATTCTGACTGTATTACAAGATAGAAAGTTTGTACACACACAGAAGACACCAGAGAGGCATTCACACAGGGAAATGACTACGTATAAAGAGGAGGCAGGAGGTTGGCCATATGCAACCAAGGAGAGAGGTCTCCAGAGAACTCAAACCTTCCAGCGTCTTGCTCTTGGACTTCCAGTCTCTAGGACTCTAGGACAATCTCTAGGGCTGTGAAGAAATAAATCTCTGTTGTGTTTTGTTATGGCAGTCTTAGCATACTAATATAATACAATATATATCAGGAAAATTAGGTTAGTAGCCTGAAACAGGCTTGTTTTCTATGGTGGTAGCTTGAATGTCAGGAGACATGATTGAATTTGGGGTATATTTTGAAGACAGAGCTGAGACAAATTGCTAGAGAATTGGATGTCGCTTATGAGAGAAAGATAAAAATTGGCATTTGTGTGCAAATATTCCCTTACTTTGCTCTTTCTTACTATTCAATTGTTGTAACATTTTTTAAGAGAAAAAAACAAAATCTTACAGTGTGAGAAGAGACCATATTATACCATAGAAATATTTCCAGTGGAATCAATAAAAATATAACGTAATTTAGCAAATATGATAGTGTTGTTTGCTAGAATATAGAATGTGAAAGTTCAGGGTCCAATTTTTAAAAATTTGATCAGGAAAACTTAGTTTTGTAGAGCTAAAAATACTTAAAGGGAAAATGTCTTCTTATTTCTTTATCAATATTGTTTTCCACAATTCTCTACTATGAAGAAATCAAAATCAGCTGCCCACACAATAATTAAATTCAGAAATGAGTGAGTACAGAATGGCTCTTAAGTCTTGCTGGCTTTAAGACTTACTGGTCTTAAGATTTACTGGTATATTGACTCTATCTATGACTAAAATTACCTAAAAGCCAATTGGTTATTGAATATTTAGTCTATTTTAGGGAACAAAAACATTAAAGATAAATGTCCAGACTTTCTTTGCATTATGGATTAAGATAAGGCTTATTGTTTTCAAGGTCCAAAAAAATAAGAACATTGATGATTACATAATTTAGAAAATGCACTTTGAAAAGTAATTTCTGTTCATTTTAGTTGTTCAGCTGTTAAAGTGTTTGATTTCATTATTTGGATTTGCATTTTAAAGTAATAAAATATGTTTTTGTTAGATAATATCTTGGGGTGATTTTTAGAAAAAAGACATTTTCATCAATGCATTCAATTCACACTTTGTTTTAAAATGCAATCTACATGTTTCACTTTAACAAGGAACCATATAACTGCTTTTGTTTTTTATCTCTAATGGTCATCATGACTTTTTTTTATATTAAGAGATCTATGTGGCTACAATATCACATGATTTCCATAATAATTGCTAATATTCTAAAATTGTATTCTTCTCTTAATGTCCATATATATTTTTTTATCTGGTTCATTGTATTTCATACTGAGGAGAAAGAAAAATATCTGTTGGAATTAACTAAGTCTCTAACTCAGAGTTATCTTGGCTAATTCAATGCAACAACATTTTTAGCTGTATATTTTTTATTTCCTGACAGATTCTTCTTTCTCAGTTACTTTTAACAGCCTATCAAATATCAATTAGAGCTCAGCTGCCAAAATCAAAAACACGAAATATTAAGAAATGAACCAAAGAGGAAAGGAAGTGTAAATCAATCTTGATTCCCTCTTAAACCTATGTTTTAGTAATAACTAAAGTATCCCTTCATGTTAGTATGTAATACCCTTTAAGGAGAAAAACAAACCAGGCATTTGGGACTCTGCCTTGCAGCAGCAAGCAATGGGACAGTCCCTCACTAAGCTGGAGAAGTTTAGAACTTAGAATTTGGAGTCAGCAGTGGAAAGGATGCCTGTTTGTCCATTTAAAAGGAACTTGTAAGACTGAGAGGAAGGCTATCACAATAGAACCATCAGCTTTTAAAACTGTGGGACAAAGAAGGAAGAGGGAAAACATTGGCAATTATTCCTGGCTTGGGATACTGGAGTCAACATCAAGACCCTGAATTTTTTTTTTTTTTTTGGGGGGGGGGTTGGTTTGACCACTTTTGTTTTTTTAATTTTTATTTTACTTTACATTACTGTATTGGTTTTGCCATACATTGACATGAATCCACCACAGGTGTACATGATTTCTATTTGGATCAAAAGCAGTTTTAGAAGAAGTCCATGATTTATCCAGAGAGAGAAGGAAATGTTGTAAAAGAACTTTCCTCCAAGTCTTAGAGCAAGAATCTTCAGGGACGTGGCAATGTTTTCTCAGCAAGTTCCAGATCCTTAAATATTTGTTTGATTTTCAATGAAATCGATTAAAATATCTTATCCATGTTATCTCGAGAAAAAAGAGCTGTTTAATTCCATGTATTATAACTAAATGTTCTTTAGAATAAATATATTTTTTAAAGTATTATTCTTTTATTTAAAGTTAGACATTACTTTTCACTTTTAGAGCTGGTTTTATTGACTGGTTGTTCTTGTTAGAAGCAACTTCTTCTGAAAATTAGGCTCATTATCTGTTCAGTTACTTACCACATCTTTCCTAAGACTTTGTAGGTTTGATTTACAACACTTTGCAAATTCCTTTCCTACATATTATTTCATTTGAACTTGACTAACTTCATCCTGTGCAAAAGATAGGAGATTATTATCTTCAATATATAGATAAAGAGACTGAGGTTCAAAGAGAGTCTATGACTTGGCTTTGGGTACCCTGCTGATGGGTAGTGGGATGGGAAAGTTAGGACTTACCTGGTTCTTTTGACTTCCAAATCTTTCACTCTTTCCACTAACATCATATTACCTTTGAAAGCAATTAAAACTTAGATATTCTGCAATAAGGAATTCTCTCAAGATTATCAGTCTTGACTATAACCATGAATACTATAATTCCTAATAAATGACACTATGTACATTAAACTGCTTTATGAATTATGTCCTTAATAACACAATAATGTTATTTAGTACAGAAAAATAACATTAATGTAATTATATATAATTTAGAAGTACTTAGTGTATTCAAAACTATTTCAGACATGTATTTTTTAAATAAAATATAATTTTAGCTTTTATCAAAATAACAAATTGCACATTATTTTTTAAAGACATATAACTTTGCAAGTCTTGTACGCTATTGGTTTCACTGCTATAACAGAGACCAAATGTACAATGGCTTAAAGTCGGAAGCCTTATTTATCTTTCTCATGAAAAAGTGAAAGAGAGGAATCTGTTGTAAATGCAAGAGAGGGACTGGGGAGAAGGAGGTCCCCCTTTCTCCATCTTGAGAGAAAAGCTCTGCCTCTTGAGGTCATCTGGAGTCCCAAGTTCCTTTTATATTTTTACTTTATCATCTCCTAAAGTGTTTCCTTTGTCTACATAGTCAAAAGGGGCTCACCACTGCAGCTACACAGGCAACCGAAAGGAGGAAGAAGCTGAAGACAAACAGCTTCCTTTCAAGGCTGTGTCCCCTTCTTTCACACTCACATCATTTCTGCTCATATCCAAGAGGCTGTTTCTTGTTTACATAGCTTCTAGCTGTCATGCATTCAGCTGAATCTTTGGGGATTCTGTTACTAAAAGAGCAGAATAAGAGACTGGATGACAAATTCCCTTGTAGCACCATCATCCATTTACCCCTGAATTATACGTAATTTCTTGGAGCCTTTAAAACATATCTTTCCCATTCCCACATGGGATGTTCAAAAGTCTCTTTTAGTTACTTGATCTAGCTGAAAGGATATCTAAGTCTCTCCTTTGGGTCAGATAAAGCTAGTTGTGACCTGGAAACCTATAATTAAAGGAGTTATTAATCTCCTCTATCCTTAATACAAACTCATACAGTGAGTCAGGATACATTGTAAAACTTCCTTTTTCAGAAAATTCAATAATATTGTATGAACTGAAATCACTTGTTTATTAAAGTTAGCAAATCTGATTAAACAAGGATTGCGACCCGGATCCGGGTCTTCGCGGTCCATGGCTTCTTTGCGGGCCCCGCTGCAGCCAACCGGCTCCTCGGTGGAGGGAAGATGGTGGGCCGGAACAGTGCGGGGCCCTTTTCATCGGTTACTGCATTTACTTCGACTGCAAGAGACGGACTGACCCCAACTTCAAGAACAGGCTGCGAGAACGAAGAAAGAAACAAAAGCTTGCCAAGGAGAGAGCTGGGCTTTCCAAGTTACCTGACCTTAAAGATGCTGAAGCTGTTCAGAAATTCTTTCTAGAAGAAATACAGCTTGGTGAAGAATTACTAGCTCAAGGTGAATATGAGAAGGGAGTGGACCATCTGACAAACGCGACTGCTGTGTGTGGACGGCCACAGCAGTTTCTGCAAGTGTTGCGGCAAACTCTTCCACCACCAGTGTTCCAGATGCTTCTGACTAAGCTCCCAACAATTAGTCAGAGAATTGTAAGTGCTCAGAGCTTGGCTGAAGATGGTGTGGAATGAGAAACAAATGTCAACATAATGATCTCAATTAAAACATATTTTAAAAATCTTAACTCGGAAGATGATCGGCTCTGGGGGAGTAAGGGCAGATAAGCTTGTTATGGACCGTCCTCCACACTGAAGTCTACCAAAGTTAATTTTTACTTTGTGTAGAGCCACTTGTCTGTTTTATTTATTTTTCCCAGTGAAAAGTGTATTTTGATAGAGAGCTTTTCATTTTATAAATACACTATGAATTCCTGAAATAGGCATTTTGTTTATTCCTAAAATGTGTAGTTAGAATGTACATATAACATCCCATTACGTTAAAAATACCCAGTGCTCAGTTTTGAAAGATAGGCCCCCAAAAATGTAGAAGAAAACTGAGGAATATACTTGTTTTGCTCTGCATCAGAAGGTTGGCTGGAAACTTGTGTTGATCAAAACTGAGCATTAAAATGAGAGATTATTTCTTTCCATTTAATCTCTTAAATATGTGTAATGTGCTGCTATGCTATAATAACAACTTTACCCCCTCCCTTGAAATGTTTTCTTATCAGTGGATTTGATGTATTCTGGATATTTATCTCCTTGTATTTTAGATACATGTAGTTGCGAATAGCACCAGGAGTTAGATGTCTCTACATTTTTAATCTGGCAGAATAATCTTTACCAGTTATGTCTGCCCACTTGCCTCATATATAAAGTGAGGAAATGGGTCTGCTAATTCAGCCGCTAATTCCTTTGGTTCTGTGCAGCATTTTCAAAACCCTCTTTCTGAGAGAAATACCTGTTTGGGCAGCCAGCCCTTGCATTTTTTTATACTCTGAATTTTGCATGCTTGCCTGACTTAGTATTTCTGAATTGTTTTTTTTTAAAAGGTATAGCGTGTTGATTTTCACTGAAGTCATGGTTCTGTCACTACTTTGGTAAATTAACCTGAAACGTAACCTTCACGGTAACTGGGATGATATGCTTGTAAAAGTGTTTGTTCCCTTTTGCTTTTATCCTCAGTGTACCTCCTTAATCCCTTACCAACCCTTATCTTGTATGAGAATAAGGTGTAACTTTGTGATTGAAGACTTGAATGAAGATAATGGGACCTTTTATTCTCTAAATAGAGACGTATTATCTGCAGTCACAGATTAAATATCAGACCTAAGAAAAAAAAATAAAAAATAAGCATTGCTAGATCTTTTGAAATTGATTGCCACTATTCTGCTTTCTATGGGTAACTGCTTTTATCTATTGTTCTCCAAGGCTACTAAATTTTCCATCTGGGAAGATTTTCGAGTATTTTTTGTCATTATTTCCACAGTCAGACTTTAGGGAGTGTTGGAATGTACACCCTTCTTTGAAAATAATACAGATTTCATAGTCTATTTCCTGCCAGTATAGATTCAGAGACCTGAAGGTTACTTTGACAATTGAAAAGTCACAGCCTTTTTGTGAATCTCCCTGATGAAAGAAAAGAAAACTTACATAAAAATGTAATAGCTTCAGTCAGTTCCATGTGCACATAAGTATAAACTGAGATTTCATTCCATCATTGACATGAAGCCTGAAATCTATTACCCATTTACTAGTCTTGTGTGAGGCCCCAACCCACAGATGACATTACAGCTACCAGAAAAGCAAGGTAAATTACAAAAAATAATATATATATATATTTATTATGTATATGTTCACTTCAATTCAGTTCAGTCGCTCAGTCATGTCTGACTCTTTGAAACCCCATGAATTGCAGCATGCCAGGCCTCCCTGTCCATCATCAGCTCCCAGAGTTCACTCAGACTCACATCCATCGAGTCAGTGATGCCATCCAGCCATCTTATCCTCTGTCGTCCCCTTCTCCTCCTGCCTCTAATTGGTTCTATTACATCTTTATACTTACATATATATATATATATATATATATATATATATATAAAGGTGTAATAGAACAGTTATAGAAGGAAATGACAACCCACTCCAGTATCCTTGCCTGGAAAATCCCATGGACAGAAGAGCCTGGCAGGCTCATGAGATCACAATGAGTTGGACATGACTTAACAACTAAAAACAACAGCAAAAACAATAGAACAATAAGGACAATACATCAAAGGAGGTACAACCATTCTGAAATGATCTGAAGCTCACCAGCTGTTTTTAACTCCCTAAGGGTGCTGGCCGATTTTGAATAAGTGCAGAGAATTAGCTCAGTTGAAGCAGATAGCTACTACCAGGGAAACACAAATCAACAGAAGTTTTAATTGTCGTGGAAAGCTAGACTGACAAAGTGTAAACTTGAGAGAATTCTGACACAACTGAGTTCTGGGTACTACTCAAGAGGTTGAGGTGCTAGATCAAAAGGCAGAGTGAAATTTCCTACAGGCTTATGAAGATTAAGGAAAAAAAAAAAAAACCATCAAAAATAGAGGATGGTTTACTCTAACACAGAGTTTGAACAGAAGTACCAGGATTGGAAAGTCAGGTGACTGAAGAACTAACCTTGGGACGTGTGACAGCAGGCTTGATCTCCCAGTCTTTCTGGGATGAAAAAAAATTTGCCAGACTTTCTGTCAAAAACCCAAGGAGGCCATACCTGAGGAGAAAGAATCAAACTAGAAGTTTATTGAGTCTTACCAAAACTTCAAACTAAACTTGAAATAATTTAATCTCTAATTAGTTAAGATCTTAAACTTCTCACTAAATGTATCTAATGAAAAAAGGGGAGAAACCATTTTTGGTGAAAGGTAATCTCATTTGAACCCATTCTGGTTCTTCTTTTTTCCAACATACAATAAAAATTAATAGATGTGACGAGGCAGGGAAATATGACTGATAAGAGAAAAAACAGATAATCCAAGTAGGTGAATAGATATTCTATATATTGGCAGTAACATTAACTATCATTATAATGTTAAGGAAAACCAAAGGAAAGTTAGAAACAAAAGGTAAGGAGGTAGAATTTCAATATAGAACTACTATCTATGAAACAATTCACACGGACAGTGTAGAGCTGAAAAGTGCAATTAAAATCTCAGTATTTGAAATTTAAATGTTAATAATTGGTTTTAAACAGCAGACTGGAGAAAATGACACGATAGCAAACTAGAAGACAGGTCAATAGAAAGAAGCCCAAACAAAAGCATGGAGAGAAAAAAGAATGTAAAAAGAAATCAAATAAGTGTGTAAGAGATGTGTGTAACACATTCAAAGAGTGACATAACGTAAACTATTCTGAAGCCATCGGAAACTACAGAGGAACAACAGCCTTTTAGATTGATCGTTCCTGCCCAGAATGTACTGGAATGTGACTAAAAGAGGCCTGAGGGCCCTTTCTCCTTCTCTTTGACTTATCACAGCTGGTTAGGTTTTCTAAACTAAATGAGGCCCAGATTAAGTTATCTGAAACTTCAGTTCAGTTCAGTGATTCAGTCGTGCCTGACTCTTGTGACCTCATGGACTGCAGCTCGCCAGGCCTACCTGTCCATCACCAACTCCCAGAGTTCACTCAAACTCATGTCCATCGAGTTGGTGATGCCATCCAACCATCTCATCCTCTAAGGTCCCCTTCTCCTCCTGCCTTCAATCCTCCCCAGCATCAGGGTCTTTTCAAATAAGTTAGTTCTTCCCATCAGACGGCCAAAGTATTGGAGTTTAAGCTTCAGTATCAGTCCTTCCAATGAATATTCAGGACTGATTTCCTTTAGGATGGACTGGTTGTATTTCCTTGCAGTCCAAGGGACTCTCAAGAGTCTTCTCCAACACCACACTTCTAAAGCGTCAATTATTCAGTGCTCAGCTTTCTTTATTGTCCAACTCTCTCATCCGTACATGACTATTGGAAAAACCATAGCTTTAACTACACGAACCTCTGTTGACAAAGTAACGTCTCTGCCTTTTAATATGCTGTCTCAGTTCAGTTCAGTTCAATTCAGTCACTCAGTCATGTCTTGCTCTTTGTGACCCCATGAATCACAGCACACCAGGCCTCCCTGTCCATTAGCAACTCCCGGAGTTCACTCAGACTCACGTCCATTGAGTCGGTGATGACATCCATCCATCTTATCCTCTGTCGTCCCCTTCTCCTCCTGCCCCCAATCCTTCCTAGCATAAGGGTCTTTTCCAATGAGTCAACTCTTTGCATGAGGAGGCCAAAGTATTGGAGTTTCAGCTTTAGCATCAGTCCTTCCAATGAACACCCAGGGCTGATCTCCTTTGGTCATAATTTTTCTTCCAAGGAGCAAGTGTCTTTTAATTTCATGGCTACAGTTACCATCTGCAGTGATTTTGGAGCCTCTAAAAATAAAGTCTCTCACTGTTTTCACTGTTTCCCCATCTATTTGCCATGAAGTGATAGAACCAGATGCCATGATCTTAGTTTTCTGAGTGTTGAGTTTTAACCCAGCTTTTTCACTCTCCTCTTTCATTTTCATCAAGAGGCTCTTTAGTTCTTCTTTGCTTTCTGCCATAAGGGTTGTGTCATCTGCGTGGTTTATTGGTATCTCTCCCAGCAATCTTGATTCCAGCTTGTGCTTCCTCCAGCCCAGCATTTCTCATGATGTACTCTGTATGTAAGTTAAATAAGCAGGGTGACAATATACAGCCTTGATGTACTCCTTTCCCAATTTGGAACCAGTCTGTTGTTCCATGACTAATTCTAACTGTTGCTTCCTGACCTGCATATAGATTTCTCAAGAGGCAGGTCAGGTGGTCTGGTATTCCCATCTCTTGAAGGATTTTTCACAGTTTATTGTGATCCACACAGTCAAAGGCTTTGGGATAGTCAATAAAGCAGAAGTAGATGTTTTTCTGGAACTCTCTTGCTTTTTCGATGATCCAATGGATGTTGGGAATTTGATCTCTGGTTCCTCTGACTTTTCTAAATCCAGCTTGAACATCTGGAAGTTCACAGTTTGTGTACTGTTGAAGCCTGGCTTGGAGAATTTTGAACATTACTTTACTACCATGTGAGATGAATATAATTGTGAGGTAGTTTGAGCATTCTTTGGCAATACCTTTCTTTGGGATTGGAATGACAACTGACCTTTACTGGTCCTGTGGAAGACCCAGTTTCCCCCTCAGTTGGTCTCTCCTATCAGGAAGCTTCCATAAGTCTCTTATCCTTCTTCATCAGAGGGCAGACAGACTGAAAACCACAATCATTAAAGAAGTTATATTTAGTCAATATAATTTGAAGATAACAGACTGAATCAGAATCCTTTTTGGCAAAGCTGTATTCTCTTCAGTCCCTTCTTTGAAATGAACTCTTACTGAATTTATTTCTTTTAGGCCTCTTTTAAAATGTCAAGGAAGAGCCAACAGCATCACCATTTTGACTTTTTGTAATGACTTTCTCTAGAGCTACACAGTCCAACAAGGTAGCCACACACCAAATGTGGCTGCTTAACTGTAAATTAATGAGAATTAAAATTTAATATCCAATACCTCAGTTTCAGTAGCCACATTTTAGTTGCTTAGTAGTCACTCCAGAATAATTGCTGTTGCAATAAACACCACAAACATAGAAATGTTCTGTATTTATGTGAAGTTGTGTCCAACTCTTTGGAACCCCATGGATGATAGCCTGCCAGGCTCCTCTGTCCATGGAATTTTCCAGGCAAGAATACTGGAGGTGTTACCATTTCCTACTCCAGGGAATCTTCCTGGTACAGGGATTGAAACCACATCTCTCGTGTCTCCTTGATTGGCAGACAGATTCTTTACCACTAGTGTCACCTGAGGAACCCCATTAGCAACACTAATCTAAAGCTATCATAGTTTTCTTTTTAATTTTTAATCAAGACTCACTAGCTTTTCAGCTGGCAATACTTGCTAAGTTAAGAGTATTCACTTAGAATAATTGGCCAAGGGAATATCAGGGTTTTTTTGAGAGTCAGTTGTGAAAAACTATGCACCATTTCTTGGATGCCAGTATTTTTAAAAGATAATCCTTAGATTTTTAATTTTTCTGGTGGTATAAGCATGGTTACCCCTTTTCTCAAAGCTCAGTAAGGGGTGAGTTTGGTCATGGTAAGATAAGGGATATGTCTCACCATTCAGGAGATAGTTTTTTTGTTTTTTGTTTTTCGTTGTAGAGCAATCCTACTTTCTTTTGGATGTGTTAAAGAGAGCTCATCATTTGAACCTATGGGTTCAGGAGGGATGTTTAGGATTCTGATGGCTTCACACACAGACTTTCAACCAGTCCAGTCATTTTTGACCTCACTCTCCATCTGCAGAGTTTATGGTATCTCATACTTTTTAGCCTCTTCTTGGCATAGAGTGCATATTGATTTGCTTTGGCTTCTTATGCTTCCAGATAGTTTTCAGTTTTCCCTGTGCATTGCGTTTTACCACTTGTATACTTTCCTTCCAGTTTCCTTGTTTAACTGAAAGCTCCTATCTGCTACTTTCTTCTCTGTTTTTTTCTTTTGTTGTTGTTGTTGTTCTCCTGGGTGATCCTCCTCCGTTAAAAAAAAAAAGATTTCATATAAATTATAATACAATTTTTAAGGAATCTCCACACTGTTCTCCATAGTGGCTGTACTAGTTTGCATTCCCACCAACAGTGTAAGAGGGTTCCCTTTTCTCCACACCCTCTCCAGCATTTATTGCTTGCAGTCTTTTGGACTGCAGCCATTCTGGTGTGAAATGGTATCTCATTGTGGTCTTGATTTGCATTTCCCTGATAATAAGTGAAGTTGAGCATCTTTTCATGTGTTTGTTAGCCATCCGTATGTCTTCTTTGGAGAAATGTCTGTTTAGTTCTTTGCAAAAAATTGCAAATAGAACTGCCATATGACCCAGCAATCCCGTTGCTGGGCATACACACCGAGGAAACCAGAATTGAAAGAGACACATGTACCCCAATGTTCATTGCAGCACTGTTTATAATAGCCAGGACGTGGAAACAACCTAGATGTCCATCAACAGATGAATGGATAAGAAAGCTGTGGTACATATACACGATGGAGTATTACTCAGCCATTAAAAAGAATACATTTGAATCAGTTCTAATGAGATGGATGAAACTGGAGCCAATTATACAGAGTGAAGTAAGCCAGAAAGAAAAGCACCAATATCGTATACTAACACATATATATGGAATTTAGAAACATGGTAATGATAACCCTGTATGTGAGACAGCAAAAGAGACACAGATGTATAGAATGGACTTTTGGACTTTGAGGGAGAGGGAGAGGGTGGGAAGATTTGGGAGAAGGGCACTGAAACATGTATACTATCATGTAAGAAATGAATCGTCAGTCTATGTTTAATACAGGATACAGGATGCTTGGGACTGGTGCATGGGGATGATCCAGAGAGTCGATGTGGGGTGGGAGGTGGAGGGGGTGGTTCAAGATTAGGAACTCACGTACACCTGAGACAGAAAAAAATAAAAAGTAAAAATAAAATAAACCGCCCCCCAAAAAAGAATACTGGAATGGGTAGCCTATCACTTCTCCAGCAGATCTCTCCAACCCAGGAATCGAACTGGGGTCTCCTGCATTGCAGGCGGATTATTTACCACCTGAGCTACCAGGGAAGCCTGCATTTGTACTGAAGTATGTTTAGTTCACAATGCTGTATTAGGCATACAATAAAATGACTCTGTTATACTGTACATATATCCACACATGTACGTATATTCTTCTTCAGATTCTCTTTCACTACAGGTTATCATGAGACACTGGATATATTTTCCTGTGCTATGTATCAGGTCTTGGTTGTTTATCTATTTTATATATAGTAGTGTATATCTGTTAATCCCAAACTCCTAACTGATGAAAAAGTGAAAATTCCTTTTTACTAATCATAATTTTGTTTTGTAATCATAATTTTCTATTTACTAATTTGTCCGTTTTCTCATTTGTCTATTCAACAAACATTTCCTGTGCCTACACTGGCATCCGCCTGACTCTCCATCACACTATCTTAGCCCAAAGGAACTTGGATTCCATCAGTTAGGCTTGTGGTCCCCGAACTGAGGCTGGACTAAGACCCCACAACCCCAAATTGGACAAGAGTCCAGAAGACTTTTCCTTCCAGGCTTGGTTCCATTTCAATCTAAGAAATCTACGAGCAGTCAAGGAAAGGAATGTAAGCACATAAAACTTTAATTAGTTTCATGAAGTTAAAATTGCTTTCATGAGCAGAAGGAAGAAGATAGGGGACACTGAGGCTAAAACCAGAAGAAAAAGAAGAAAAGAAAAGGGGAAAAAAATACTGTAGGCAGCAAGTGGGATTTCTAACACGAGCCTAAAAATGAACTGTCTGCGTTTTGCTAGAAACACTGCAAATGTCATCTGATTCTGCAAGGAACAGTCCTTGTAAATCACTCAGCTTTTCAAGGGAGTGAAAAGAACAATAGGGAGTGGTGAGCTAAATGGTGATTTAGGTCTTAGCCCCAAACAAGGGCGCAGACATTTCCTTAAGGATGGATGGGAAAGAAAACAAAGAAACGGAACTTTTTCTAAAATTCCCCCAGCGTCTCCCAGACAGTTATTTCAGTGGAAAACTCACAGATCTCAGCTCTGTGTCCACCATCTCTGGCGCCTTGGGCAAGCTGTTCCTCTGCTGGGAGTCTCCACTCCCTCCAGTGTCGGGAGGCCTAGAGCACCCCCTCCACCCTCAGGGCTGTTGGAAGATTAAATGAGATATTGCGTGCAAAGCACCTGCCTGGCACAGGGTGGCCACACAGAAGGTGCTAATCCCTCTCCCTCCCACTCGGTTGAGAAGGAAGTCCTATTTGCTTTGCAGCCAGATGATTCTTGCATTAGGAAGCTTTCTCCAGAGAAACAGAACCTGCAGGATGTATACGAGTCTGCTGGTCTGACAGTCAGAAGACCACCAGACTCAAGAACCAGGAAGAGCTGATGTTTCCCTCTGAGTCAAAAGGCAAGGGAAAAACCACCAGTGTCTCAGCAGAGAGCCAGTCATGCAGGAGGAATTCCGTCTGTCTCCCGAGAGGGTTAATTTTTGGTTCTATTCAAGCCTTCAGCTGATAAAACAAGGCCCACCCATGGTAGAGAAAGCAATCTGCTTTCCTCAGTCCATTAACAAGTTTGCGTGCGTGCGTGAGTCCAGTCACTCTGTCTTGTCCAACTTGGTGACCTCCATGGACTGTAGCTCGCCAGACTCCTCTGTCCATGGAATTTTCCATGGAAGAAANTAAAACAAGGCCCACCCATGGTAGAGAAAGCAATCTGCTTTCCTCAGTCCATTAACAAGTTTGCGTGCGTGCGTGAGTCCAGTCACTCTGTCTTGTCCAACTTGGTGACCTCCATGGACTGTAGCTCGCCAGACTCCTCTGTCCATGGAATTTTCCATGGAAGAAAACTGGAGTGGGTTGCCACTTCCTTCTCCAGGGGATCTTCCCGACCTAGGGATTGAACCTGCGTCTCTTGCGAAGTTTCCTGCATTGACGGGCGATTCTTTATCACTGTGCCACCTGGGAAGCCCCAGTCTATCTATCTAAGTGTTTAAACTCATCCCAAAACACCCTAACAGAAACCCAAAATAATGCCTGGTCCCATATTTGGGCACCCCATGGCACCATCACATTGACACACAAAATTGACCGTCACAGTTCCTAAATCAGAGGCCAGGATCCGCTGAGGGGGCACTGTTGTACATCTCAAATGCAAGTGCATCTGATTACTTCCTATCTGCCAAGACACCGTGAGAATCTCAGCAGCTAAAACCTACGGGGCTCGGCACCAGCATCATTTCTCATCAAAGATGTCACCCTCTGAGCCTCTTTCCCACTCTGGTAAAGGGGGACACGGATGTCTTTGGTACTATTAGGACATTGTCGAAGGTTAAAGGGAAGAACTGTGTGTGTTGGGGGGGCAGTGAGTAACACACTCTGGGGCACCATCTCTGCAGGAGGATTCAGGGCAGACCTCTGGACCAGTTGTGCTGGTGGATATGCACTCAGCTGCAAGTCACAGAAGAAACTGATGAGGAATTCCTTGAGTAATAAAGAGACATGATCATCTCCCATGACGAGAAGCCCGCTGGCTTCTTCAGCAGCTTGGCAGCGTCAGAGCACTGGGTCAGCCCCTTGAGTGTCTCACTGCTTTCTTGTCAGGGTCTCAGGAGGGCAGAAGCAGTTCACATTCCTCAGCGGACAGTGGCCAAATGGAAAGGAGGGAAGCAGTGGGGAAAAGCCTTTCTCCTCCTTGTATCCTTTCTTCTTAAAAAAGTTTTGTTAGAATAAAGCTGCTTTGGGGCTTCCCAGATGGCCCTCGTGGTTAAGAACCTGCCAGCTAATGCAGGAGACATAAGAGATGCGGGTTCGACCCCTGGGTCGGGAAGGTCCCCTGGAGGAGGGCATGGCAACCCCCTCCAGTATTCTTGCCTGGAGAATCCCATGGACAGAGGAGCCTGGTGGGCTACAGCCCATGGGGTCACAAATATGACTCAGCGACTAAACAACAATGGCGAATCAGGAGTGTGTACATGTCAGTCTCAGCCTTCCAATCCATCCCTTTTTCTTCTTGGTGTCCATACACTTGTTCTTTAGGACTGAATTCTCTTTTTAAGTTTGGAAAATCTTTCTCAAACTCTCCCCACAGATTTCCCCTCACATCTCAAGTCACTGGACCTCTGTCAAGAACAATATCTCCGTGATTGTCTTGGCCCAATCCTGATTATTCTCTGATGCTGGGCACGTTTCTCCCAACCAAAATCAAGATTCAATCAGCATGAAAGGAGAGTAACTTGTTGGCCAAGCATCAGTGTCCACCATTGCTTTCGTCTAAGCAGTAGGTCAGCATAAGGCAGTGTTAAGTAGCTATGAAAATACACACAGGAGTCGAGGTGAAGTGAAAAGGAAAGTATATTCTAGAAAAATGGGCCATTTTTTAATTTAAGGAGTATGCCTCCATGCTGAGCAGAATGAGTTTCCCAAAAAAGCTAGTTGAAATGCAGGCAGCCTGAACTGAAGAGAACCTGGCTTTCGCAACCACAGCCAGGTCTACAGCAATATCAAACTGCCATCACGAGATCGTCAAATAGGTCCCCCCCCCCAGGAGGGAGTAGAATTCTCAGTAGTAAATAGTAGTTTATTATTAATTCCTTTACTTTGCTCTAAAAGGTATGTCTTATTAATTTTGTATTATGCTTACTTAGTTTTGCTATTTGCTCATGAATAGTTTATCTTTTGTTCATAAACTTGGAGAATCCAGAGTTCTTGTTTCTCTCATTTCTAAATCAAAGATTTACGTTCTCAGAGAGACTCCACGGCCAGACTCACAGACCATCAGCTGTCACGCAGCTGACATCCCTTTGTCCCCGGGGACATCTGATACCTGTTTGTCCCAGGACAGGAGCATCACAAAATAAAGGTAAAGCTCTCTGGCAGAAATGTGCAAGATAAAGTCAGAAAGACACTGCTCATAGTAAGTGCTCAATGAATCCTTGTTGAATTAACTAATTCTCAAGCACAGTGAATCAGCTACCGCAAGGCTAAAACATCTTCCTCTGTTCCCTCCTGGGGAAGCTTATGCAGCTGACTGGGTGGCTGGTTCTTACTATACGCAAAGAAAGCTTCCCTGGTGACTCAGATGGTAAAGCGTCTGCCTGCAGTGTGGGAGACCCAGGTTCAATCCCTGGGTGGGGAAGATCCCCTGGAGAAGGAAATGGCAACCCACTCCAGTACCCTTGACTGGAAAATCCCGTGGACAGAGGAGTCTGGTGGGCTACAGCCCATGGCGTCGCAAAGAGTCAAACACCACTGAGCGACTTCCTTTTCTTTATCTTTCCTTCTTTCCTATATGCAAAGCACTCTGCTTGCTTGTGCTCCTCAAAAGGCATCTGGCAGTAGTGAGCTATGAACACTAATCCAGCTAGTCCTTCACCTCCTCTGAGCAGGGCCCACGCTGAGTAACTATTAGGATTCTGTTGTTTAGTCACCAAATGATGCCTGATTCTTTGTGACCCCATGGACTACAGCACACCAGCCTCTTCTGTTCTTCACTGTCTCCAGCACTTTGCTCAAACCCATGCCATTGCGTCAGTGACGCCATCCAAATATCTCATCCCCTGTCACCTCCTTCCCTTCTGCCCTCAGTCTTTCACAGCATCAGGCTCTTTTCCAGTGAGTCAGCTCTTTGCATCAGGTGGAGCTTCAGCTATAGCATCAGTCCTTCCAGTGAATATTCAGGGTGGATTTCTTTAAGATTGACTGGTTGGGTCTCCTTGCAGCCCAAGGGACTCTCAAAAGTCTTCTGCAGCACCACAGTCCAAAAGCATCAATTCTTCAGCACTCAGCTTTCTTCACGGTCCAACTCTCACATCCATACATGACCACTGGAAACCATAGCCTTGACTAGACGGACCTTTGTTGGCAAAGTGACGTCTCTGCTTTTTAATACACTGTCCAGGTTTGTTGTAGCTTTCTTTCCAAGGAGCAACTGTCTTTTAATTTCATGGCTGCCGTCACAGTCTGCAGTGATTTTGGAGCCCAAGAAAATAAAACCTGTCATTGTTTCCACCTTTTACCCCTTCTGTTTTCCATAAAGTGATGGGACCAGATGCCACAATCTTAGATTTTTGAAAGTTGAAGTTTAAGCCAGCTTTTTCACTCTCCTCTTCCACCCTCATCAAGAGGTTCTTCTGTTCCTCTTATTAGGAGGCAGAAATGGAAAAGTGCTATAAGAGGCAGGAGGCGGCAGACCCGGGTGCTTCGGTAGGCAAGCTCTAGTATTTGATGCCCTTATGAAACCTGCACCACCACTGACCTGCCTGTGTGACCTTCCGCAAGTCATTGAACCTCTCTGTGCCAGGATCAAGGTAGGAATTAAATGGGAAATGCATGAAAGTCGTTTAATACAAATCCTAGAGCAAGATCTCAAGACAGTTGGATGGGAGGAGGGTACTTGCACTGAATTGCAGGAGGCGACTCAGTGTGGGCAGGGGCAGAAAAGCGGGAAGGGCAGGCCTGCTTAGGAAACTGCAGGGAGTTTGGAGTGAACTGGGCAGGATGGCAAACGAAAAAGCCCAGCTAACGATCCAGTGGTTCCCTTCCTCGAGGCAAATCCCGAAGAATCTGGAGAGAGGACATCCAGGAAGAAGAGATCAGGGATGAACCCTCTGGGGAGGGATCCTTTTTAATTGGGTGGGGGAGTGATTTTGACCTGAGCAAGGAACCAGCCCCTCTAGGCTGTAGGAGGATAAAGGAGGAAAGGAACTGACCGAGTTCATTCTTCCTTCCTGGTCACCATTGTTCTGGGACAGACAGCGCCTGTCCTGCGCCTTCAGGGACTCGCACCTGGGCCCAGGCAGCCTCCGGAGTGACATCAGGGAAGTGCAGAAGCCCTGTACCTGGGAAAGGTGGAGAGAAACAGGTGGGGCTCGCTCAATCCAGCTGTCCTTCCCCTCCACACCCAAGGCTGGGGGGCTGCAACCCAAGGAAGTTTCCTCCAAGTTCTGCTCTGTTCTGCAGCGAAGGGTGCGACCCCAAGCTAATGACCTGGCAGGTGGGGTGAGGGTCTTGCCCAGTCCACTTCCCCAGCCTGCCCCCTGAGTTCCCTGAGCCTGGAACTGGCCACCCCCTCCCTAATCACATTCCCTGGGGAAAAGTAAGTTCACAGGGAAACCCAGCTACACATTTGAGAAGCAAAGCATTCTTGAACACAAATTCCATCGAGAAGCAGAAATATTAGTTCAGAAGGAATAAGAATTTAAAACTGGTCTAATCAACCTATAAAAGAAAAGAAGGGAAGCCACTTGCTGCATGAAACCAGAAGAAGAAAACAAAAATAAAAGGATGGAGCAGAAATATTCCACAAGAGAAAATGGAATCGTTGCTGTAACGAACGAAGCAGTTGGGATACACAGCTAACGAATGGATGGGTCAGTGGGGAAAAGATATTGAGACAAGCTCCCTGGAGGAAAAAGAATGAATTAATTAACTGAAAGGAAAACTAACTCAGAGCACAGAAGTCAAGATGCTGACGTGGAGATGCGAGCTTCAGAAACAGACAAATGAACACGGCAAGGGTAAATATTTAGGAGAATAACGGAAACAAGCGGCCTGCAGCTTTCCTTTAAAAAGGTGGAAAACGTTCAAGCTGAAAGGTCTGAGAGAAACAGAGAAAAGGCGAACATGCCAGGTACCTTCTGAGAGACATTCAAGGCAAAGGGGAACACGATGAAGCCAAGAGGAGTTGGCGCAAGAGAAGCAGAAACCCTGGCTCCAGAGCCGCGACCTGCGACCTGAGCCCCACCCGCCCCCAAACCAGGGAGCCCCGCCCTCTGCTGTACGGAAGCCTGTGGTTCTTCTTCAAGCCCAGCTTCAAGTCCAAGTTTGTCTGGCTGGTTCTACAAGTGATTATTTGGTTCACGTCTCCTTCCACTGAGTACCGTGAGGGCAAAGACGCCACCCTTTTCTCCCTGCCCCACGCCGGGGTACACTGAACCCACGTGGTTGCCACTGAGCAGCTGTTTGTTGAATGGACTCATTCCTATTCCAGTCTGAGTGTCTCATGGCCCAGTGACCATTCCTTGTGCCCATCTCCCTCCACAGGGGTCCGACCTGCTGGGCTGGGACTGTGAGAGCCCACCTGACTGTGACCGATCCCTCCCACTCGGAGGACTAGACCCAGCCTCTCCCAGCCTCTGAGCCATTCACAGAATCTGCTCAGGCTGACCCCTTACCCACAGCCTGGACGCTCTCTCTGACTCCCCCCGCCCCAGTCCCAGGGTTGGATTTCATAAACCTAAATCAGAGAAGGGAGTGCACTTGCCATGGCACCAAGGTGAGACCCTCAGGTGTGCTGATTCCCAAACCAGGATGTCCTATCCCGGCCTCATATTGCCTCCAGAGGATACCCGTGAGCGTGAGTTCTCCAAAGGTCGCTGTACAGCTGTGGGTTGGAGGCCAGCATGGAACACAAGGCTTACGAAGCCAGACGAGCATGACCACCCTCTTCCTGTCCTTCCTGTGGCACTGGCTCTAGCGTTAGACCAAGGATTCCAGCCCGCCTCTGCCACTGGCCGGCTGCATGACCTTCAGAGATTACTAACAGTTCTCTCAGTCTCCTCCCCTCTAAGGGCCGGTGTTAGTGCCTGATTCCCAGCGATGAGAACAAAAGGAAATCGTGTGTGTAAAGTGCTCGACGCCAACCCTAGCACACAGTAGGCCCTTGATGCATCTGCTTGCCTACCAGCTTTCTTCCTGCGACTCAGTGTTGGTCAACGATCCCACGGGCACCAAGATCATGGCACTCCAGCTCACCTTTGCCTCTCCACACAGTGACGGAGGCATAGGAGTTGCTTAATAGATATTTGTTGATTGAGTAGATGGATGGATAAATGAGTGGCTAGGTGAATGGGTGGATGGATGAATGGGTGGACGGGTGAACAGATGGATGGATAAATGAGTGGATAGGTGAATGGGTGGATGAATAGGTGGGTGGATGGGTGG
>SJYA01000064.1:940040-988136 GCA_006410615.1 Neotragus moschatus | reverse complement strand
GATGGATGGATGGGTGGATAGGTGGGTGGATGGGTGGGTGGATGGATGGATGGGTGGACAGGTGGATAGGTGGGTGGGTGGATGAGATGAAGGAATGAATGGGATCAATGAATGGAAAGTTTCCCGTCTCAGTTATGCCGGGGAATTGATGGGAGGTGTTAGCTTGCATGATGTCCTTTGCTGATGTCGAAGTCACATAAAATAGGGCAAAGGAATCTTTTCTGTCGTATCACTAAATCCCAGGCCAGCCTCGCCCAGGAATTTATTGGGCCAAGCTCTCTGTGTTAGGAAAAGGGCTAAAAATTCTCAGGAGAAGGGTTGTCTGTTATGTCACATAATCTCAGCCTCTAATACTTAACATTATAAGCTCTGCTAATAACTCCAGGTCACTTGTCTGGGGAAGAAAGATAAGGATTTGAAAATTATGCATATTGGCCTGTGCAATCTACCACCCCACGTTGTTGACTCTGAGACGGGGAGATTTTAGTTCACTTTCCCCCTCTTGCCCTCTGACAACAGAGTTATTTCAGGAGACGTAGATGGAGAGAGATGATTGCTCTATGGTTTCCTTCTGGAAATTTCATTCCATGTAAAGTTGGTTTCTACACTTATTGCTAAGATAAATCCCTTCCCTGAAGGGAAGGAAATATTTCTGGAGTTAAATAAGAGCAATGACATCCTAAAGTTTAAGCCTGGGCCCTCCTCGTGGTCTGCTGTGTGACTTTCTGCAATTTGTGTGACTTCTCAATGCCTGTTCATTCATGCATTTATTCCCTGCCTTCCTCCACCCTCTGAAAACCAGAACATAGACGTGCTCTTTTATAGCAGATTAACCTGGAAAATCCCATGAACGGAGGAGCCTGGTGGGCTGCAGTCCATGGGGTTGTGAAGAGTCAGACACGACTGAACGGCTTCACTTTCACTTTTCATTTTCATGCATTGGAGAAGGAAATGGCAGCCCACTCCAGTGTTCTTGCCTGGAGAATCCCAGGGACAGGGGAGCCTGTTGGGCTGCCGTCTATGGGGTCCACAGAGTCGGACACGACTGAAGCGACTTAGCAGCAGCAGCAGCAGCAGCAAAGATGGCTACAGATTCTTTGATCCTCCTCCAGCAAGAGGTGAGCTCCGTGTGCCCTCTGCTTAAATCTGGGCATGCGCTGTGGCTGCCTTGACCAACAGAATACAGCCGAGTTGATTCTGTGCCAGTTTTCAGGCCCCTGCTTTGAGAAACCAGCCGTTTCTACTGCTTATATCTGGGGCTACTCTCTCCAGGAGCTTCAAACGTTCTTGAAAGAAGCCCAACACCCCTGAAGTAGCTACACTGGAGACGAACCGGGTAGGTACTATCGTTGGCAGTCCCAACTGAGCCCAGCATTCAAGCCATCCCCATGGGGGCACCAGACATGTGTGTAAAGGAGCCTCTCAGGAATGGATGTTCCAGCTCCAGCTGCCCCAGGAGATGCCATGTTGTTCAGTGACTAACTGCCCGACTCAGCCTTTCCCAAATTCCTGATCCCCAACTTATGAGCAAAATAAAATGGTCGCTTTAAGCCACTACGTTTTGGAGTGGTCTGGTACACAGGAATAGATTACAAAAACGTCTTTTTTACAGGGGGCAATAGAGCACATTGTGATTCAACCTAAAGTTTGTTTGCTCTTGAGTTCTTGTGTTGTTGTTTTTTTTTAATTGATTTGGATAACTCACATTTGTCGACAAAAATCCAGAGGAAAAACCAACACCTAGAAAAAGGGGATGATCAAACAGAAACAAGACAATTCAAAAAGAGGAAATGCAAATAGCCAGTAAACATCATTACAATGTTTGTTGGGCCATCCTACTAAGGAACGAAATGCAACCTGAAACTAGAATAAGTACCCTTCGCCCATCGAATCAGCAAAGTTTCTCTTTCCTGATAATAGTCACGCCTGGTAAAGGGGGCAGGGACTCCGGACATCTTCACAGATGGCTAAAAAGAGTAAAACTTGTATCTGGTGTTTCTGGAAAGCAAACTGACCAGTAAGCTTTCGATCTGAGCAATTCTCCAAAGAAAACAATCTGGCACGTGGACAGAGTGATGTGCCAGACATGTTTGTCACAGCATCATTTCGTAACAGTGAAATATTACGGGAAGAAAAACTTAAATGCTGGATCTAGGGGAATGGCTAAGGAAATGGAACTGTCTGTACAAGACAGAATGCGTGTGCCACCCCTACAAACGATGCTTGCGAAGTGTTCTTAACGACACGGAAAAATGCTTAATGATACAACATTAAGTAAAAGAGCAAGATAGAAAAAGGTTATAAAGTATGATTCCAACTACTCTGAAAAGCATAAAAAGACTGGAAGGAAATACGATAAAGCGTTAATAGTGTTTATCTGTGGGTGGTGGCGTTGTGGGTGGTTGTTTTTCTTAGTTATCCTTTGCAGTATTTTCAACATTAGAAATGCATTACTTTTGCAATTCAATGTTTTTCTTTTAATCAGAAAAGAAATGGCCAGCAATGGCCAATCTTAGGCTCAAGATGAGAAGCAGGAAAATGGAAAAAGGGGTGTTAGGAGATCTTGAAGAGTCCCTGGAGTTGAAAACCTGTGGTAATACAAACCTTTCGTGGTGAAGTTTACTTTTGTCCTTGTCTGTGATAGAAATAATGTTTGCTGAATCCGTGAATGAGGTAAAACCAGAATCTGCGTCCACAGTGAGGCTTGATTTGGTAAATAAACCCACCTTCTTCCCAGGTCGTAGCTCTGGATCCACCACATGAAAACTGCTCCGGACCAAGTAACTTAATATTCACTAAAGCAAAGGGAAACAGGTCAGAATCCAGGTAAATTGTCCTCAGACTCAAAAGTGACAAAGTTCTTGAATTTCAGACACCAGAAATCCGCCTCTGCGGTTCTTTGGGCATCTGTTCTGGGCTTTTTGTGGCAATTTCATACAGTGTTATTTATGGAAAAAGAAATGAGAGAACAGAACTCCTTGAAGACTTAGGATTATAGAATCTTGGGGCAGGACTGGGTAAGGAGGGAGTGGGTAGGGTTTCAAGAGTATATTCCTACTCCAAACCTTTGTTTCACTGATAAGAAACAGAGCCCAAAGAAGTAAGGTCTTTGCCTAAGGTCAGCCAGTGCGTCAGTGCAGAGATGGCCCCAGCCGGGGCCCCCCTGCCTCTCAGTAATGCCCTCCCTGGGGCCTCAGTAGCATCAACTGACTGGGTGATACTCAGCTCATTTTTTGGTCTGGGGGCTTAATGCTCTTTGTCTGCATGTCTTCGCGGACCTTGTTCACCTGATACACAGTAGGTGCTCAGTATTTGTTGAATGGATGGACAGACGGAAGGAAGGACAGACAGATGAAAGGCTGAACAGATGAACAAATGGACGGACAATCTTAGCAGAAATATAAAATGAGAAGACCATGTGTTATGGAGTCAAATCTCAGCACCGCCTCTTATTGGCTGTGTGACCTCAAGCAAGTCACGCAAACTCTCTGAGTCTCAAATACTTCCCCCGTAAAATCGGGGTGATAATGACTCAAAAGAGTTTCTAAGAGTTAAACAAGATAAAACGTAAAGGATATAAAACTTTTGCTGAATTCCCACCACTGCAGTAATTGCCAATTAAATGTTACTTTCTCTCTTCTCGCTCCCAGGAAGCCGAGTCTGAGGTGCAGCTACCCTCCCTTGAGTCCTGCAGCAGAGACGCCGGTTTGTGTTGACTTCAGACGCCCACGTGTGCTTAACTCGTCTGGATATTCTGGGACATCACCTCCATATATTATAATGTCCACCAAATAAGGGGCACGTCAGTTCAGAAGTTTATTAAGCTCCTGGTACGTGGCCAGGTTGATGCTAGGAAGGACGCAGAGAAGAACGGACTTTGCCTTCAAGTTTCTGTGCAGAAAGAAACCACACATGTAAAGCCGGCGAGGGAGTCTGTGCGTCCGTGGTTCTCCAGGTCAGAGGAGGGGTGACGATGTGCTTTCGGCGGGAGCACGTGGTTCTAAGAGAAGAGTCCAGTCCTGCTCAGAACGGTCCCCTTGCTCAGAAACCCCCGGGACACAGGCCCCGTGAATCCAAACTCTTAGCCCTCCTGGCCGAGACGAAGATACAGCATCTGCTGTTTCTTCCTCAGCGGCTCTTGGTATAAGGACGTAGATTCTCCTTCCTCCAGGTTCAGGGATGACAGCACTCAAAGAGCCTCCAGGAGTGCAGAGCCCACTGTGAAGGGGCAGTTGAGGACGTCTCTCGGAAGAGGGGGCCCCAGCCTTTGCCCACAGACATGCCCCTGGTGCCCCCACTCCCTGCCTCATCCAGTCAGTCATGGCACACACCGAGCTCAGGATCCTCCTCAAAGCGAGGGCCACTACCAACGGATCCAATGGCAGGTAAGAAGATACCTGCTTGCCACCCCAGAACCAGTCATTGACTGGGTAAGACTGGGGAGTCAGCATGGCGCAATGACAAAAATACATTTCAAGTCAGACAGACCTGAGAGCGCCTTCTAATTGTTCCACTAACCTGCTGTGTGGTCTTGGCTTCGTTGATCAGTCATCTCTCTTCTCATCTCTCTGATGAGAAGCAAAGGTTTGTTCTTAACAAATTTTGGCCGTAGGCTCGCTATGTGTTAGACCGCCTCTAAGCACTTGATGAATTTCAGGTCATTTGTCCACTGCCCCCCTGCAGGGTGGGATGCCATTCAGGCACCCGCTTTACAAGTGAGGAAATTAAGACACAGGAAGGCTTAGCAAGTTTCCAAGTGTTACACAGCTAATAGGTGGTGGAGAGACAATTCAAATCCTTCCCTTAACTGACACATTGTGATTCTTTAGTTTCTTTACTTGAAAACAAGGCTTTAAAGTGACCCTGGAGGAGCAGCTGTGAGAATTAAGAGAGAAAGATAGTAAAAATGAAACCAAGTACAAGAGAGTTCATCACCAAAGCCAAAAGCTGATTCTTTGCTTCACCAAAATTAACCACATGCTGAGCTATAATACAAATCTCAACAAATTTCAAGAATTGAAACTGGATAGAGAAAAGGCTCCGAACACAGTGAAGGTAAGTTAATACCAGAACAAAGAGATTGCTAGAAAATTCTCTATATTTTGAAATAAAAGAATATATTTTAAGTGACTCTTGTGTCAAAGAAGAAATAACACTGGAAATTAGAAAGTATTTTAACTGAATGACAATGAAAATATCCAAACTTGTGGGAGGCAGCTACAACTGTGCACAGAGGGAAAATTGTAGCCTTAATTACATATGTAAGAAAAGAAAAGGGTTGAAAATCAATGACCTAAGCTTCCATCTCAAGAAGTTATAAAAAGACAGAGAATGGGACTTCTCTTGTGGTCCAGTGGCTAAGACTCTGAGCTCCCAATGCAGGGGCCCAGGTTCCATTCGTGGTCGGGGAACAAGATCCTATATGCTACAACTGAGAGTCTGCATACCACAACTAAAGCTCCTACGTGCCACAGTCAAGACTCGGCACAGCTAGAAAAGAAAGAAAGAAAAGAAAAAGAGAGAACAATAATACTCTAGGATGTAAGAGAAAGGAAATAAAGAGCAGAAGTCAACGAAAGAGGACGCGGAGTACAATACCATAGAGTTGATGAACAAAGGCCAAATTTGATTATTTGGAGAATAATAACGCTGATTAACCCCTGGCAAATCGGGTCAAAGAATAAGAGAGAGCGCGCTAGAAACCAGTATCTAGTGTCAGTGATGGCAAAGGGAACGTCACTGCAGGATTGAATAGAAATTCAAAACACAATAGGATATAGTATTGAACAACTTCATGTCAATAAATCTGAACTAAGAATTGAAACTGACAAATCCCTAGAAAAGTACAGCCCACTAAAACGGACAGAAGAAGACAAAGAACCTTACCACCGCCTCACATCTGTCAGAGATCGGATTCATAGCGGAAACCTTCCCACGGAGAAAACTCGATCCACCCAAGTGGCTTCACTAACGAGCTCCACTCAACACTTGAGGGATTATGCCAGTTTACACAAACACTTGTAGAGAATATAAACCCATCTCAACTCATCTTACGTCATAAGGCCAGCATCATCTTGGTAAATTACAAGAAAATTACAGACTAGTATCTCCCATGAGCCCAGTAGCAGAACTCTTCAGCGATAAATGAATAAGCAATTATTAACCGCCATATATTTACTATAGTGAGTTGATTCCTTTCCCTTGTTGAAGGCAACTTTGGATAGTAAAGTTGATCGTGGAATCCTAAACTTAGCAGTCAACTGAGGTCCCCTTTTCCTGCTAGGAAGGTAGGAGCCGTAGAATCTCAGAGATGCCATCAATATTTTTTNACACGACTGAAGCGGCTTAGCATGCATGCATGCATTGGAGAAGGAAATGGCAGCCCACTCCAGTGTTCTTGCCTGGAGACTCCCAGGGACAGAGGAGCCTGGTGGGCTGGCGTCTATGAGGTCACACAGAGTGGAACACAACTGAAGCGACTTAGCAGCAGCAGCAGTACCTTATAAAAATATTTTTAATGGTTGATATTTGAAAATAAAAGATTTTGGTGTGCTGATTTTATAGAGAATGACCTTATTCATCCTATCAATTTGTAGATTATTTTCATTTTCTGTGTAAAAAATTATATTATCCACAAATGTTGACAGTTGTCACATATACATGTGGAATAAAAATGATGGTAATGGCTATCTTTGTTTTGTGCTTGCTGTTGTAGTTTTAGCACTAAGCAGAATGTTTATGGAGATTTTTACTTTGTAGATAAATTTTGTTAAATTGAAGGATATAGCTTTTATTTCTAATTTATAAAAAGTTGATTTTTTTAAATCATAAAGGGAGTTGAATTCTAATAGATGTTTTTCTATATTAAAGCTAGTAATGCAATTATTCTCTTTAAAATGTTTATGTGGCAAATTGTATTGGCTGATTTTTCTGTGTAAGCCAGCATTGTACACCTGAGATAGATCTAACTTGGTCATGACATATTTTGTTCATTATATACAGCTGATTCTAGTTTGTGAAATTTTGGATTTTTTCATCTGTATTTGTGAATGACAGTGAATCACATTTTTTGTGTGTGGTTTCGAAGTCAAAGTTTTTTGACTTACAAAATGAGGTGTAAAATGTGGTTTCTTTTTGCCTAATATCTGACAGACTTTATTAATACTGGAAATATGTATTCTTTATTTCTTAGAACTCACTGAGGAGGACAAAAAGTTCTGGACCATATTTTGAGCTATTGCTGTCATGCATGTTAACATTTTAAATTCAATATGACTATATACATGTGTGTATTTGTATGTGTACATACACATACATATATATGTGGGCACACACACACACACACATTTATGCTGAATTTAAAATGTTAACATACATGACAGCAATAGTTCATAATATGGTCCAAACTTTTTGTGGAGGAGGGCAAGGCAACCCCCTCGAGTATTCTTGCCTGAAGAATCCCCATGGACAAAGCCTGGCAGGTTACAGTTCATAGGGTTGTGCAGAGTTGGACAGAGCTGAAGCAACTCAGCACACAAAGTGTGTGTGTGTGTATTTCTATATGTTTGTATGATATTTATCGACTAGTGAAATAAAATGCACATATAGGAAAACACATCATTAGTGTACAGATCAATGAACTGTCACAAAGTAAGCATACTCATGTAATCATCACCTACGTTAAAATGTAAACAAAATAAAACAGAGAAATAGGCATACCCCAAAAGCCCTCCTTGGTTCCTCATCACTCATTACCTCAGCATTCCACCCCAACCCCAACTCTCCTTACTTCATACCCCAGAAGTTAATTTTGCCTGTTTTCCGAGTTTCTTTTTTTCCTGGCTTATGTTATTCACTATTTTGTTAGTTAAATTCATCTATATTTTTGTGAGGAGCAGTAGCTAGTTCATTTCCATGGCTGCTAGGTACAAAAATATATGTCAGTTATACTTTTCACGCATATTTTAGTTGTGGTGGTTTATTCGCTAGGTCGTGTCCAACTCTTGTGACCCCATGGACTGTCAGCTGCCAGGCACCTCAGTCCATGGGATTTTCCAGGCAAGAATACTGGAGTGGGTGCCATTTCCTTCTCCAGAGGATCTTCCCAACCCAGAGATTGAACCCAGGTCTCCTGCACTGCCTCCTACATTACTTTGCCTGCAAAAGTCTGTCTAGTCAAA
This sequence comes from Neotragus moschatus, assembly GCA_006410615.1. Lineage (NCBI taxonomy): Eukaryota > Metazoa > Chordata > Mammalia > Artiodactyla > Bovidae > Neotragus > Neotragus moschatus. The sequence continues at coordinate 979,956 of SJYA01000064.1, read as the reverse complement.
GCTATGGTTTTTCCAGTATTCATGGATGGACATGAGAGTTGGGCCATAAAGAAACCTGAGTGCTGAAGAATTTATGCTTTTGAACTGTGATGTTTAAGAAGACTCTTGAGAGTCCCTAGGACTGTGAGGAGATCAAATTAGTCGATCCTAAAGGAAATCAGTCCTGAATATTCATTAGGACTAACGCTGAAGCTGAAGCTCCAATACTTTGGCTACCTGATACAAAGAACTGACTCACTGGAAAAGACCCTGATGCTGGAAGATTGAAGGCAGAAGGAGAAGGGGACGACAGAGGATGAGATGGTTGGATGGCATCATCAGCTCAATAGACACGAATCTGAGCAAGCTCCCGGAGTTGGTGATAGACAGGGAAGCCTGGCGTGTTGCAGTCCATGGGGTCACAAAGAGTTGGACACGACTGAGTGACTGAACTGACTCTCCTGCACTGCAGGCAGATTCTTTACCAACTGAGCTACCAGGGGATTCCCGTATTTTAGATAATGTCTAGTTAAAATAATGTTATCATAAGCACTCTTATAGGAGGCTCTTGTTCCATATATGCATATAATTTTAGGGGGTTTTACCTGTGACTAGCAGTGAAATGCTATTCATAGTGATCTTCTTAATTCAATAATGCCTGACTATTTGTGAATGAGATTTCTTGTTGCTTCACATCGTAGTCAGTGTGTTGTCTTGCTGGGTGTAGTATCTCATTGTTTTTAATTAGAATTTTTTCATTGTTAGTAAAGATTAAAATCTTTTAGTATGCCTAATAGGGACTTGAATATTGTGTTTATAAAGTGCCTGTTCAGGTCTCCTACACATTTTTTACAAAAATAGGTTGCCTGACTCTTCTGTGTGGATGTGTAAAAATTTATTATATAACAGAATTATATATCATTCCACATATGAGCGCTTGTTAACCTTTTGTAGGCTTGGATTTCCACTTTCTTAAGGATGTCTTCTAGCAAATATAACTTCTCAATTTTAATGTAATCAAGTTACTCAATCTTTAGTTAATATTTTTAAGTTTTTGTAATTAAAAAATTAAGTTTTTTTCTAACACGATTTAAGAAGCTGTTTCTTACTCAGAGGTCCTGTTGATGTTCTGCTGTATCTATTAGAATCTTTATTTTGTTTTTCTTTGAAACTGATTGTTCTATCTATTCTGAGGTAGGATTGTTTTAATTTCAATTTTTATAAACTTTATAAATAACCTTTATTACTGTTTTACAAGATCAGTGTTTAATATGATTTATTCACATTTCCATTCTTTCCTCTGTGCTTTCTTTTTCCTTGTATCTCTTAGCTTACCTTTGGGAATAGTTTCCTTATGACTAAAGAGTACCATTCAGAATTTCATTTAGGATAGATCTGTTGGTTGCAAAGTCTTAGTTTTGCTTTGAAATGTAGTTTTTTGACTTTAAGTTTTTTGCTTATATAGTTCTTTGTATTTTTTTTAATTAATTTTTTTATTTTAGGTCTTTGATTCTTGAACTTTCTTTTTTTTTTCTTTTTTATATACATATTTATTTATTTTACAATATTGCATTGGTTTTTCTTCATCTTCATTCTTAAAATATTTTTTGTTAGATATAAAATCATCAGTTAAAACATCTCATCTAAATACATTGAAAAAACATTCTAATGTTTTCTGACTTTCAGTTAAGAAGTCAGCCATTAATCCTTGGAAAGTAATTTATCTTTTCTATCTTTCTCATTTTATATTCTTTCTCACTCTGATTTCTTTGTAGTTTTTCTTAGCTTCCCTATTATATGTCTGTTCTTTATCCTTATCCTGCTTGGATATCACTGCATTTTAAAATTTGTATAGTATCCTTTTCAACCCTTGAAAAATTTCACTGTCTTTTCAAATGCAGCTTGTGTCTCATTCTCTTTTTGAGACTCCATTTAAATGTATGTTAGATTTACTTGAAAGTGAAAGTGAAAGTAGCTCAGTTGAATCTGACTCTTTGTGACCCAATACACTATACAGTCCATGGAATTCTCCAGTCCAGAATACTGGAGTCGAGTCGGTAGCCTTTCCCTTCTCCAGGGTATCTTTCCAACCGAGGGATTGATCCCAGGTCTCCCACATTGCAGGATTCTTTACCAGCTGAGCCACCAGGGAACTGTATCCTTAAGTATAAAATATTTTCTCTCATTGTTTCTGTGTTTTATTCTTGATGGTTTCTATCTTCTAGTTCACAAATAGTTTCTTCTTTTGTTACTAATTTTCTCTTAAATCTATTATATCTTATTTTAGTCATTATACTTCTTATACATTCTATTTAGCTCTTTTAAAAATATATTACTTGAAAATATTGTGTTGCATTGTCCAGCTTGGCTTTTGTCTCCTTGAAAATTCTAAGCCTTTTGGACTCTGTGGGAGAGGGAGAGGGTGGGATGATTTGGGAGAGTGGCATTGTAACATATATAATATCATAAGTGAAAGGAATCGCCAGTCTAGGTTCGATGCAGGATGCAGGATGCTTGGGACTGGTGCACAGGGATGATCCACAGAGATGGTATGGGGCGGGAAGGGGGAGAGGGGGTCAGGATTGGGAACTCATGTACACTCGTGGCTGATTCATGTCAATGTATAGCAAAACAAATACAGTATTGTAAAGCAAAACAAACTAAAAAATAAAAATTAAAAAAAAAGAAAATTCTAAGCCTGGTTATTTTGCAATTGATTAAATTATGGTAATCCAGTATGTGAAGTATCTATGGGTCTGCTTCTGCTGAGTTTTGTAAATGATGTCTTTTTTTAGGTATCTACTTATCTTGATTGTGTACTAGGCACTGTATTTAAAAAAAAAAAAAAAAACATAGAAAACTTTCAAAGCCCAGAATATAATATTATCTTCTTACACAGAAAATTTTGATTTGCTTTAGCTACACGTCTAAAAGTGCTAGAAATACTAGATTTGCTACTCTAATTTCAAGATAGCATTTTGGGGGCTGTATACCTCCCCCCCAACACACACACATATATGCAGCTCACCTGTGCAATATCAAGAGCCCAGAAAATGTATGTATGTGTATATATGCATATATATAAAGTGAAATTTGCTCACTCATCATATCTGACTGTTTGTGACCCCCATGGACTGTCAGGTTCCTCTGCCCATGGGGTTCTCCAAGCAAGAAAACTGGAGTGGGTAGCTATTCTCTTCTCCATGGGATTTTCCCAACCCAGGGATCAAACCCAGCTCTCCCACATTGCAGGTGGATTCTTTACAAGCTGAACCACCAGGAAAGATCACATATATATATTGGATTGGCCAAAAATATATTTGTTCTGATTTTTCCTAACAGCTTGGGGAAAAATCTTAATGGACTTCTTAGCCAACACAATATATATATTATGCGTATATACTTTTTTTTTTAGTCACTAAGTCATGTCCAACTCCTTGTGACCCCACAGGACTATAGCACTTGAGGCTCCTCTGTCCAGGGGTTTTCCCAGGCAAGAATAGTGCAGTGGGTTGCCATTTCCATCTCCAGGGGATCTTTCCAACTCAGGGATTGAGCCCACATCACCTGTATTGTAGGCAGATTCTTTACTGCTGAGCTACTGGGGAAGTCCATTTTTGTATATATGTATATACATACATACTATATACATACTATATATATNTCTGTCCAGGGGTTTTCCCAGGCAAGAATAGTGCAGTGGGTTGCCATTTCCATCTCCAGGGGATCTTTCCAACTCAGGGATTGAGCCCACATCACCTGTATTGTAGGCAGATTCTTTACTGCTGAGCTACTGGGGAAGTCCATTTTTGTATATATGTATATACATACATACTATATACATACTATATATATATAAATAATTGTTGTTGTATTTCTTGATCATCTATATTTCTAGGGAGCAGTCCTTTGGGGTTGTCGTATAGGGAGTACTACTAAGCCCGATGTGTGTGTGCTTAGGAGAGGGGTTCCATTCTCTTCTCCAGGGGATCTTCCCGACCCAGGGACTGAACCCAAGGGTCCTGCATTACAGGTGGATTCTTTCCTGTCTGAGCCACCAGGGAAGCCCAAGCCCAACGTAGGCCAGCCTTTTAAGTCCTTAACTCCAGGTTTTGTGTTTTGATCCCTGCAAGGCTATTGAACTGCAGCTTAGCAACTCAGCTTTTTCTTTTCATTCCCTAAATAGTCCCAGTACAAAAGTAACCTTGAATGTTGGGTTTGTTTTAAGTTGCCTCCTCTCTTGGATCAATCTCAGCCTAGTAACTCTTTATGACTTATAAGTTATTCTATACATTAAAGAATATTTATTCTTAATATTTTATCTAGCTATTTTTAGTAATTTCAACTAAATTACTGGTCTGAATTAACTAGTCTATCTCCAGCAGAGTTTCTTGAGATTTTGTGGTTTCAGTGTGATTTAGTGGTCATTGTAGTAAGGAGGATAGAGCATATTTTTTTCACTTCCTTTCAGTTCAGTTCAGTTACTCAGTCATGTCCAACTCTTTGTGACCCCCATGACTCACAGCACGCCAGGCTTCCCTGTCCATCAACAACTCCCTGAGTTCACTCAGACTCACATCCATCGAGTCCATGATGCCGTCCAGCCATCTCGTCCTCTGTCGTCCCCTTCTCCTCCTGCCCCCAATCCCTCCCAGCATCAAAGTCTTTNATTGTTACCCTGCTTATCTAGCTTCTATGCAGAGTATATCATGAGAAATGCTGAGAAGGAGGAAGATAAGCTGGAATCAAGATTGCTGGGAGAAACATTAATAACCTCAGATATGCAGATGACACCACCCTTATGGCAGAAAGTGAAGAAGAACTAAAGAACTTCTTGAGGAATGTGAAATAAGAGAGTGACAAGTTGGCTTAAAGTTCAACTGAGGGCTGTTTCATATAAGAGAGGAAGCTAATGAGTGTGGGGCCTGCCCTAATTTTTTATTATTTCAACTCCAGTGGATCATAAATTCAACCATTCATTTATTAATTGATCTCAGAAAACTGAGATCATGGCATCCGGTTCCATCATTTCATGGCAAATAGACNTATAAGAGAGGAAGCTAATGAGTGTGGGGCCTGCCCTAATTTTTTATTATTTCAACTCCAGTGGATCATAAATTCAACCATTCATTTATTAATTGATCTCAGAAAACTGAGATCATGGCATCCGGTTCCATCATTTCATGGCAAATAGACGGGGAAACAGTGGAAACAGTGGCTGACTTTATTTTTCTGGACTCCAAAATCACTGCAGATGGTGACTGCAGCCATGGAATTAAAAGATGCTTACTCCTTGGAAGGAAGGTTATGACCAACCTAGATATCATATTAAAAGAAGAGATATTACTTTGCCAACAATGGTTCCTCTCTTCAAGGCTATGGTTTTTCCAGTAGTCATGTGTGGATGTGAGAGTTGGACTGTAAAAAAGCTGAGCCCCGAAAATTGATGCTTTTGAATTGTGGTGTTGGAGAAGACTCTTGAGAGTCCCTTGGACTGCAAGGAAATTCAATCAGTCCATCTTAAAGGAGATCAGCCCTGTTGTTCACTGGAAGTACTGATGCTGAAGCTGAAACTCCAATACTTTGACCACCTGATAAGAAGAGCTGACTCATTTGAAAAGACCGTGATGCTGGGAGGGATTGAGGGCAGGAGGAGAATGGAATGACAGAGGATGATATGGTTGGATGGCATCACCGACTCAATGGACATGAGTTTGAGTGAACTCTGGGAGTTGGTGATGGACAGGGAGGCCTGGTGTGCTGCGTTCATGTGGTCGCAAAGAGTCGGACATGACTGGGCGACTCAACTGAACTGAACTGATATATGGCATTCGTATTCTATTCAGCAAATGGCCATAGTACTTCCTATTCTGCTTGTTGAAACACTGAATTCACTTAAGACATACATTCTTCAGTGGAATAAAGATATATTATTTAATGTGAAATAAAACATATCAAAGCATACAAACTCAAGTTACTTTTTCTCTATCAGTTCTGTGTATAACTTTAAACACAAAAAAGAATACAAATTCATGAACTAGTTTTTTGCAAGTAATCATCTTTTCTATTCTTTGTCTTTCAAATACTTGCTAATATCTACTTCACAGTTTCATTATAGTTTGCATTTGCACCACTCTTTACATGACTACATTATAGAAAAGTGTATGTTAAGAGTTGTAATTATTACTCTCATTTATTTATAAGGAAACTCCAGTGCAAGAAATTAAATGTCACATGACTGTTCAGATTCAGAACCGGTGCTCCCTCTAAGACCCCTAGATTGCTTTTCCCCCAACTTCCCCTACATTACGTTAGAGATTTCAGCCGTCGTGGGATGCTCTATGCAAACTATGCACTGACATTTTTGAGAGAGTTCCTGAAATTTCTTTTTAATGAATGATATAAATATAGCACATAAGTTTTTTTAATGTCTTATGTTAATTCTTTGGCATCAATTACTTCTATAAATTGATTCAAGTTTTCTGCCTTTCTTGATGGTCATGGAATAATTCTGTAGGTAATAAAGTTGTATTTAATTTACCCATTCATGGAACTCTTGGAAGAATATTTTATGTTTAGTTTGCACGGCATGGTGACATTTAAAATTTGATTTTAGAGCACTCTAACCAAATCTCCAAGAACTGTAACTAGCAGTAAGTCCTTTACATAACCCAAGGGTTGTTTGGTTTTGATTAGTTTTACTTGACTTCATTTGGTTTCAATTAAACCTTGAGACAGGCCAGTGATTTTCATGAATAATGTGTGTTTCTCAAGTTAGAAAATAATTCTTCTGTGTGGAAAAGTGTAATATTTTCTTCACTGGGATGAATAAATATCAATTCAAAGACAATTTCAGAAGATTTCATAATCAGGATGCATGGTGAGATTTTTTTTCTATCGAAGAGTTTCATGTTATTTTTTTGTATGTTGAGTCTTTATGTTGTTAGATGATAATATGAAAATCACTCTATATGCTTCCAAAACAATAAGATATATGCAATTATATAACTGTAAAAACCTTTTTATTTAATGACATACTGTGGAAAGCAATTTGATTTTAAAAATAAGCAGCGATTCTAGTGAATTCAGGGAATTCTTTAATTCATGTGCTTTATGAAAGCCTTTATTTCAATATTACACAATCATTGGTTGTGTCTGAGACCACGTACTTAAGTCTTCTGTTACCTAGAACATAACCTACCAGTAAAATAGCTCTCTGGATATTAGTTAAAAATAATGTGTGTTACTCATTTGAGAAGGGAGAGAGAATGAGCTCACTGAGCAGCACTCTCTAGGTTATATAAATGTGGTCCTCAGAGAAAAGCCATGGGTATATGTTTTTTTTACAATTTCCAAATATTTACTTCATTCTGAAAAAAAGTTCTTTGGAATCCTAAGATTTTATTTTTAAAAAGCCTATGTTGAGAAGCATAGACAAACACAAAACAAACTCAGAAATGGTGCTACTGGTGATAGAAAAATTCAAATTTCTCTTTGTTTAAATTTATGACTCCCTGGGTTCAGATAATACTGATTTCTTCCCAGAATCAAATACCCTACCATATAATTTAAGGTTATGTCAAAAACATTGCAGTTGTAAATACAAGACACAGGAAGGGAAAAAATGGATATAAGAATTTAAGGACATTATAATCATATTATTTTATGTTGCTATCATCAAACGAAGAAATTAATATATATATGAATATTCTGCCCCCAAACAGTATGTCTGTAGAGTTTTGAACTGGCAAATAAATTTGTTCAAAAATGCAAGAAAATTTATTATTTACCACCCTGAAACCAACAGCAAATCATTTATTGCACAAGTGTCTTCCAATTCTGTGACTTTAACACAGCAAATATTTAATATTTACAAGTTATTTTTACATTGCATTCTTGAAATATTGGGTTCCAGGATGTAAATATCAATAGCCTCCACACATATTTTTGTTGAAAGTTGTTTATTAATACCTTGTGTGGTGACACAAGTGAAAATTAATGACATCTGGCATCCCTGTGAATAAAGTCTTTACATATTTACTTGTAATTAAATAAATAGAATGGGGAAAAAAGCACTGACTTCATATTCATACTGCTGATACTGGGCTTTAAGTTTTACCATGGATTTACACTGTGTCTTTCTGTATTTCTCGTTCATCAAATGAAAGACCTAGAAGTACTCAATGATTTCCCCATATTGCACATTCTATTAGTTAAGTTTATTTTGGCCAGCCTAGGATTATACAACCTTAATATTTAGAGTATGATACCATGTCAATTTCTTATTTTTGACCTTGTAACTTTTAAATTCATCCTTAAGGAAGAAAAACTAATTGAATTGGCAAAAAATTTTATTCAATATTTCACTATTTCAAAATGAACAGATCTTGGTTTCTCGATAGGCCAGTTCAGTTCAGTTGCTCAGTCGTGTCTGACTCTGCAACACCAAGGAATGCAGCATGCCAGGATTTCCTGTCCATCACCAATTCCTGGAACTTACTCAAACCCATGTCCATCAGGTCGGTGATGCCATCCAACAATCTCATCCTTTGTCATCCCCTTCTCCTCCCACTTTCAATCTTTCCCAGCATCAGGGTCTTTCAAATGAGTCAGTTCTTCCCATCAGGTGGCCAAAGTATTGGAGTTTCAGCTTCAGCATCAGTCCTTCCAATGAATATTCAGAACTGATTTCCTTTAGGATGGACTGGTTGGATCTCCTTGCAGTCCAAGGGACTCTCCAGAGTCTTCTCCAACACCACAGTTCAAAAGCATCAATTCTTCTGTGCTCAGTTTTCTTTGTAGTCCAACTCTCACATACATGACTACTGGAAAAAACATATTTTTACTGGACAGGCCTGTGTTGGCAAAGTAATGTCTGCTTTTTAATGTCTAGGTTAGTCATAACATTTCTTCCAAGGAGCAAGCATCTTTTAATTTCATGGCTGCAGTCACCATCTGCAGTGATTTTGGAGCCCCCCAAAATAAAGTCTGACACTGTTTCCATTGCTTCCCCATCTATTTGCCATGAAGTAATGGGATCAGATGCCACGATCTTAGTTTTCTGAAAGTTGAGTTTTAATCCAACTTTTTCACTCTCTCTCCTCTTTAACTTTCATCAAGAGGCTCTTTAGTTCTTCTTTGCTTTCTGCCATAAGGGTGGTGTCATCTGCATATCTGAGGTTATTGATATTTCTCCCGGCAATCTTAATTCCAGCTTGTGCTTCATCCAGCCTGGCGTTTCACATGATGTACTCTGCATATACGTTAAACAAGCAGGGTGACAATATGCAGCCTTGATGTACTCCTTTCCCAATTTGGAACCAGTCTGTTATTCCATGTTCAGTTATAACTACTGCTTCCTGACTTGCATACAGATTTCTCAGGAGTCAGGTCAGGTAGTCTGGTATTCCCATCTTTTGAAGAATTTTCCACAGTTTATTGTGATCCACACAGTCAAAGGCTTTGGCATAGTCAATACAGCAGAAATAGATGTTTTTCTGGAACTCTCTTGCTTTTTCCATGATCCAGCAGATGTTGGCAATTTGATCTCTGGTTCCTCTGCCTTTTCTAAAACCAGCTTGAACATCTGGAAGTTCATGGTTCATGTATTGCTGAAGCCTGGGTTGGAGAACTTTCAGCATTACTTTGCTAGTGTATGAGATGAGTGCAATTGTGAGGTTGTTTCAGCATTCTTTGGCATTGCCTTTCTTTGGGATTGGAATGTAAACTGACCTTATCCAGTCCTGTGGCCATTGCTGTGTTTTCCAAATTTGCTGATATATTGTGTGCAGTATTGTCACAGCATCATCTTTTAGGATTTGAAATAGCTCCACTGGAATTCCATCACCATCCATCACTAGCTTTGTTTGTAGTGATATTTCCTAAGGCCCACTTGACTTCGCATTCCAGGATGTCTGGCTCTAGGTGAGTGATCACAACATCATTGTTATCTGAATCATGACAACCTTTTTTGTATAATTCTTCTGTGTATTCTTGCCACCTCTTCTTAATATCTTCTGCTTCTGCTCAGTCCATACTATTTCTGTCCTTTATTGTGCCCTTCTTTGGATGAAATTTTCCCTTGGTATCCTAATTTTCTATAGGCCAAAGAGTGCTTATTAATCCACTAAAGTGTTTTCGAGGGCCTCTTGTTTCGTTTTGCAGGTACTGGTCAAGACTTTAGTGTCCTAAGGATTATAAATTTAAGAAATTAATATACATGGACTTTGACCCTAATTTAGTCCTCTAGCTAGAAATATAACAAAATTCAGTGCAATAAAATGGTTATCAGTTCCACTTTTCATTAGCAGTAAATCTCAATTTTATTGATTCAGAATTCCTCAGGTTTTTGAAACTAAGAGCTGGTACTCCTTTCAGTAAAAATGGAAACATTTTATTTAGAAAATGAACTTGTGTGATCCATTTCAGCATGTCAATAAGAAGAGAGATTGAAACTCAAATCCAGAGAAGTATAAACTTGAACAAAAAAGTCTCCATTTGAGTTGAATTTCCTTGTCTTGAACCAAAGGAACAAGAAGGTGGTGACTGATGCGTCTACTGGTATGTCAGAGGTGCGTTTCCATCAGCTTTCATGCTGCCTTCAAGAGTCATAATGGTCATCAGAATGGGGAAAATGTGCTAGTGAGTAACTGTGGGAAATGGAAGGTGTGGGGGACATTCACCGCAGGTATGCACTTGATCACATTTTTTTTTTCTGGATGGATTAATGAAAGGATGCAGAACCCAGGTTTTCTAAAAGCAGTAAGTTCCTCCTAACCCATCAGTATAGGGAAATGAAAAGCAACTGCACTCTATCTTCTAACCACTTTTATTTTTGGTTGTAGTTATGTAAAAATCTTTGCTCTTAAAAAAATAAAGATTTGGCCAAGTCATGAGATCAACTCAGGATTTCATTGGAACTCAGATTTTGGATAGCCACGTTTTTTCAAAATGTCCAGTAGACTGAATTGCTTCTCTGGCTTCTAACACCAACCACTAATGCCAAGAACACTGGAGTAGAAGCAGGCAGTCACTAAAACACAATAGGGTTTATTCCTACATCCTGGTTTTAAAGACCGATCTTTAAAAATCAGGTATCTTGCTGTAGAAATCTCCACAAACCTTTTTCAAATACCTATGAGTAATCTTTAAACTAGCTCAACACACTAGTCCATTCCATTCACACAAGGAGATTCTCAGCTCTAAGTTCTCTCACTTGGAGAGGATGAAATGATCAAATAAGTATGGTCTGGATTTTGCCTTTTAGAAAACCTTTCCAAGGAATGAAATTGAACTTTTGGAATAATGTGAAACAGTGAAATATAGACTTTTTGTTAACCTCACTAGAAAGCTGATTAAGGGTATATATCTGTATTGACTGAAAGAAATTTATTTTTCCCTTTAAGTTCAGTTCAGTCACTCAGTCATGTCTGACTGTTTGCAACTCCATGGACTGCAGCATGCCAGACTTCCCTGTCCATCACTAGCTCCTGGAGCTTGCTCAAACTCATGTCCATTGAGTTGGTGATGCCATTCAACCATCCCTGATAGCTCAGTTGGTAAAGAATCTGCATGCAGTGCAGAGACCCTGGTTCAATTCCTGAGCCAGAAAGATCTTCTGGAGAAGGGATAGGCTACCCACTCCAGTATTCANGTTAGAATCCAATTGGCTTCCCATCTAATCTTCCTCTTGTAGAGCCACAGATTTGTGGTATCCAGTTTCTATTTGATCATTTTTTGGTGCTAGGAGATATAGATGTGTATTACGTGGTACTATCTTTTTATTCAGGACCCATTATCATCCCAATTATAGGTGAAAACACAGGCTTGGAAGTGTTAAGAAGTTTATCCAAGGAGGTGGTGGTGGTTGTTTGGTTGCTAAGTCCATGTCTGACACTTTGCCACTCTGTGGACTACAGTGCGCCAGGCTTTCCTGTCCCTCGCTATCTCCTTGAGTTTGCCCAGGTTCATGTCCATTGAGTCGATGATACTATCCAACCATCTCATGCTCTGCCACTCTCTTCTTTGGCCTTCAACCTTCCCCAGTGTCAGGGTCTTATCCAATGAGTTGGCTCTTCACATAAGGTGGCCAAAGTATTGGAGCTTTAGCTTACCCAAGGTTACACAGCAGGTAAGCTCTACCTAGGAAGTTCACAGTCTTGCCAATATTACTCTTTCTATTAGTAGTAGTGGGCTTCCCTGGTGGCTCAGTCCGTAAAGAATCTGACTGCAATGCAGGAGACCCAGGCTCAATCCCTTGGTTGGGCAGATCCCCTGGAGAAGGAAATGGCAACACATACCAGCATTCTTTCCTGGGAGGATNTAGATGTGTATTACGTGGTACTATCTTTTTATTCAGGACCCATTATCATCCCAATTATAGGTGAAAACACGGGCTTGGAGGTGTTAAGAAGTTTATCCAAGGAGGTGGTGGTGGTTGTTTGGTTGCTAAGTCCATGTCTGACGCTTTGCCACCCTGTCGACTACAGTGTGCCAGGCTTTCCTGTCCCTTGCTATCTCCTTGAGTTTGCCCAGGTTCATGTCCATTGAGTCGATGATACTATCCAACCATCTCATGTTCTGCCACTCTCTTCTTCTTTGGCCTTCAACCTTCCCCAGTGTCAGGGTCTTATCCAATGAGTTGGTTCTTCGCATAAGGTGGCCAAAGTATTGGAGCTTCAGCTTACCAAGGTTACACAGCAGGTAAGGCTCTACCTAGGAAGTTCACAGCCTTGCCAATATTAATCTTTCAATTAGCAGTAGTGGGCTTCCCTGGTGGCTCAGTCCGTAAAGAATCTGACTGCAATGCAGGAGACCCAGGCTCAGTCCCTTGGTTGGGCAGATCCCCTGGAGAAGGAAATGGCAACACATACCAGCATTCTTTCCTGGGAGGATCCCATGGACAGAGGAGCCTGACAAACTACAGTCCATGGTGTTGCAAAGAGTTGGACATGACTGAGTGACTAAACCACCACCCCTGTTAGTAGTGGNTCCCTTGGTTGGGCAGATCCCCTGGAGAAGGAAATGGCAACACATACCAGCATTCTTTCCTGGGAGGATCCCATGGACAGAGGAGCCTGACAAACTACAGTCCATGGTGTTGCAAAGAGTTGGACATGACTGAGTGACTAAACCACCACCCCTGTTAGTAGTGGTAGGTGTAGCAGTGTTGAATGCTAGCCTACAAGTTCTGACATTCATTTCCCACAGGGTAGGAATGACTGGAGCCAAGACTGTGGGCTAAGTTTATTTCACTCCAAAGGAGCAGCATTTATTTTTAAATTTAAACTGCTAATTCAATTATTTAATAATCTGTGCAAGAATTTTGTCAGGGAGTCACATATGTCTTTTATTTGGCCTTTCTGAAGTATTTTCCCCAATGGCTATGGTGTGTACTTCTCTAGGCATCTCAAAGAAAAGTACCGCAGCATACTGAATGTTAGTTTGTTGTATAAGTACTAAAGAAAGGCGGATAAAAATGAGTTCTCTTGTAGTCTAATTAGGACTTCAGTAGGAATTCAAGTGTTTAAAAGCTTCCATCATTACTATATCTTGCTTCTGGGAGATTTTGGTTTTCTCTATTAGGAGAGCACCATATAAATTCTATCACTGTGTAGACTGTCATTTGCTCAAACAATTGTCACTTATGTTTTCATCATTTACTAAAAATCTTACCATTCTGCTTCTCTGTTTCAGAGTTGAATCTTAATTCCAATCCTTCTTTCTACATTACTTCTATAAAATCTAATTTTTGGTTTGTTTTTTGTGATGCTGATTAAGGTTTTACCTCATCACCATTGTATTCTAGGCATGAACCTATCAAGTGACTCAGAGATAGTCATTCGATTGTATATTTGCCTTGTGTTAAAAACCGAAGCTTACATTTTTTAAATAACTGTATTCTATGCATTGCTATTCTTGGCAATTGAGGCCATGCCACTCTCATCTTTCATTTTAAGAAACCACATCATTTTTTTTCCTGGGACCAAATGATATCTTCTCATAGGTATATTTTTCTAACCCTAATAGGATTATAATTTCCTCTTAATTTTTGCAATTCTTTATCTCCTTAGGGATATACAGTGGAAATATGTGGAAAAATGGAAACCATATTGGCTTTGGGTCTGGAATCTAGCTTTAATATTTGGTTCCTGTGTGATACTGAACATATTTAATTTCCCTGAACTGCATTTTCCCTTTGCATAAAAGGAGCATAATATTCAATATAGGATAAAGATCAAAAGCACAAATTCTGAATCTGTGTTGCCTAGTTTGAAGCTTGGCTCTGCCATTTTTCTGTGTTACCTTTGGCAAATTGGTTAACTCTTGGTGGCTCAGTTTCCACAATGGAAAGTGAGAAAATAATATCAAACTCATATGGTGATTGTGAGGAATAAACACACACACACACACATACTTGCATGCATACATACACTTGCTTTGACTTTCAGATTATGATGAAGACTCACGATAAAGCTTGATATACTGGCACCCTGTAAGTGTCGGTGGTGATGACTATTATTTGTGTGTGTGTGATGATGCTTTAAGTGTAGTTCAGGGGATTGTAAACTTTTTTTGAAAAAGGTCAATGAATGTTTCGGGCTTTGTGGCACATTTACTCAACTGTGCCATCATGTAGCAACAGTAACTGTAAAGAACATGTAAATAAATGGCCATAGCTTTGTCCCAATAAAACGTCATTTACTAAAAATAGGCTTCAGGCTATGTTTGTAAATCATAAATTTACCAACCTCTGTTTGAACTGATATCTAACATGCAAATTTGATGACATCAAGCAATTATGCCTTCTCTTCCCAAGTTACATATAGTCAGTCTCTATCATTTTGAACTTGTGCTTTGTTTCTCTGCTGGAGTCTGAGAAGTTTCTGTTTTCAGTGGTTTGACAGACAAGCATTCCTAGCTGTGTGCTAAAGTCAGTCTTACACTATTCATTTAGACATAATGAATAGAATTAACAACAATATTTTAGAATCATAAACTGCTCATAATAAAATGAGCTTCTATAGTTTATCATGATCTCTGTTGAGTATTTAGTCTTACAACTGCTTTTTCAGGAAAAATGTTTAAATCCCGCTCTGTTTCTCCAGGGTCTTGCACTCCTTCACAGTGTTCTGTCATATCAATGCACAGTTCATGTACTATGGACAATGGTCAGTGTTATGGGTCTTGATTTATTGGAATCTTCATATTAACATTAATTTATTGCAGCCCAAATATTGCCTTTGACTTAGATCTATGTCATAGTTTCTAAGTATAAATCACTACTTGTATGCTAAGTCACTTTAGTCTATTCCTTTGTGACACTATGGACTATAGCCTGCCAGGCTCCTCTGTTCATGGGATTCTCCAGGCAAGAATACTGAAGAGGTTGCCATGCCCTCCTCCAGGGATTCTTCCTGACCCAGGAGTCAAAACCTGTGTCTCCTGCGGCTCCTGCATTACAGGCAAATTCTTTACCATTGAGCCACTGGGGAAGCCTATAAATCATTACCTGATTCAATATAGAGTATGTGCAATTTCAATTGGTGAAACTGAAGACACATTTGCACTCAAAAGCACCTTAAGATTGGCATACATTGTTATGGTGCACATGTTAATGTGCTTCTGAACACAGGGAGCGTGATTGATTAAGAGGTTCAACTTCCGTGTCTTGAAATCCATCACTGCTTCTGTATCAGGCTTCCCATAGGCTGCTTGTCACCAGCAACTGAGTACAGAAGGGAGGCCATTTTCTGGGAGATCTGTAGCTCATCTATTGAACAACTTTGGCTCAAGTATTCCCAGTAGACTTTGCCAAACTCTTGGAACTCTCACTATTGTGTAATATACTAAGAAGTACTTTCCTTCTGTCTTTGCCTTATCTAGAGCCAGACCTGTATCATATATGATGGCTCTACACACCTCTCCAGTCTTCCTCATAGACATTGCCCCTAATAAATCACTTTATCATATGTCTTCTAGTCTTCAGTCCTGTCAGACTTTGTGGGACCCCATGCACAGTAGCTTGCCAGGCTCCTCTGGCAATGGAATTCTCCAGGCAAGAATATTTGAGTGGGTTCCCAGTTCCTTCTCCAAGGGATCTTCCCAACCCAGAAATTGAACCTGAGCCTCACATTGCAGGTAGACTCTTTACCATCTAAGCGATCAGAGAAGCTTGCTGATTTTGACCTGGGGTCTGCTTCTAGGTAATCTATCAAATGGCAGACCTAAAATTAGAAGTATTATTTTGCTATCAATGTTTGGAGACAACCAAATATTTTTAAAATAGATAGACAGAGAGCATTGTTCAAGAATCCAGAATATATATAAGCATGGAAACGTTGTAGGGGAAGCAAAGTAGAATAAAAAACATATTTTCAAGGAAAAGTGAGGATTTCATTAAGATTTTGGTTGTAAAATGATTCATACAAACATAGACTAACTTGTGCTTTGTAAATACTTTTAAGAATTGAAGGACCTCATCTTTCTTCATGGAAATTGATCAAAATTAACTGATTTTGATTAAAAAGTAGTAATAAGCATTTATGGTAATTCTGCTATTCACCAGGCACTGTAGATACTGTGCAATTGATTGGCAACATCCTAATGGCATCCCTTTCCAGTGCACTGTTTATAACCTGTGAAATAGCAGGCTTTTATTGTATTTTCCAAACCATTCTGTCATTTTTTTCTTAGGAAATTTATTAATTTTGACAGGTCTCCTACATAATAAAATTCTGATCACTATTACCCAACAACTTTATATTTGAAGAGGGGATCTTCTTTTAATTCAGTTCAGTTCAGTTGCTCAGTTGTGTCTGACTCTTTGCAACCCCATGGACTGCAGCACTCCAGGCTTCCCTGTCCAACACCAACTTCTGGAGTTTACTCAAACTTATGTTCATTGAGTCGGTGATGCCATCCAACCATCTCATCCTCTTCATCCCCTTTTCCTCCCACTTTCAATCTTTCCCAGCATTAGGGCCTTTTCCAGTGAGTCAGTTCTTCCCATCAGATGGCCAAAGTATTGGAGTTTCAGTTTCAGCATCAGTCCTTTCCAATGAATATTCAGGACTGATTTCCTTTAGGATGTATAGATTGGATCTCCTTGCAGTCCAAGGGACTCTCAAGAATCTTCTCCTACACCATAGTTCAAAAGCATCAATTCTTCTGTGCTCAGTTTTCTTTATTGTCCAGTTCTCACATCCATACATGACCACTGGAAAAACCATAACTTTGACTAGATGGTCCTTTGTTGGCAAAGTAATGTCCCTGCTTTTTAATATGTTGTCTAGGTTGGTCATAACTTTTCTTCCAAGGAGCAAGTGTGTTGAAAACTTAAATGATACGGCAACATATAAAAGAATTTATGCTTAAATAAGTGAAAATATAGCATACAAAATTATATGTTCATTATGTTTACTGTGTTAACATGTATTTATGTATGTGTATACAAAATTACAGCTTCCCCGGTAGCTCAGCTGGTAAAGAATCTGTCTATAATACAGAAGACCCCAGTTTGATTCATGGGCCAGGAAGATCCCCTGGAGAAGGGATAGGATACCCACTCCAGTATTCTTGGGCTTCCCTGATGGCTCAGCTGGCAAAGAATCTGCCTGCCCAAAACGCTCTCTGACATAAATCACTGCAGGATCTTCTATGACCCACCTCCCAGAGAAATGGAAATAAAAGCAAAAAATAAACAAATGGGGCCTAATTAAACTTAAAAGCTTCGCACAGTGAAAGAAACTATAAGCAAGGTGAAAAGACAGCCTTCAGAATGGGAAAAAATAATAACAAATGAACCAACTGACAAAGAATTAATCTCAAAAATATACAAGCAACTCATGTACCTCCATACCAGAAAAATAAAAGATTCAATCAAAAAATGGCCCAAATATCTAAACAGACATTTCTCCAAAGAAGACATACAGATGGCTAACAAACACATGAAAATATGCTCAACATCAATTATTATCAGAGAATGCAAATCAAAACCACAATGAGGTACCTTCTCACACTGGTCAGAATAGATGCTATCAAAAAGTCTACAAACAGTCAATGCTGGAAAGGGTGTGGAGAAAAGGGAACCCTCTTATACTGTTGGTGGGAATGCAAACTAGTACAGCCACTATGGATAACAGTGTGGAGATTCCTTAAAAATCTAGAAATAGAACTGCCATATGACCTAAAAATCCCACTGCTGGGCATACACACCGAGGAAACCAGAATTTGAAAGAGACACGTGTACCCCAATTTTCATCACAGCACTGTTTACAATAGCTAGGACATGGAAGCAACCTAGATGTCCATCAGCAGATGAATGGATAAGAAAGTTGTGGTACATATACACAGTGGAATATTATTCAGCCATTAAAAAGAATACATTTGAATCAGTTCTAATGAGGTGAATGAAACTGGAGCCTATTATACAGAGTGAAGTAAGTTAGAAAGAAAAACAGCAATACAGTGTATTAACACATATATATGGAATTAAGAAAGATGGTAACGATGACCCTATATGCAAGACAGCAAAAGAGACACAGATGTAAAGAACAGACTTTTGGACTGTGGAAGAAGGTAGGGGTGGGATGATTTGAGAGAATAGCAATGAAACGTGTATATCACCATATGTGAAGTAGATCACCACTCCAAGTTTGAGACATGAAACAGGGCACTCAGAACTGAGGGATGGGATGGGGAGGGAGATGGGAAGGGGTTCAGGATGGGGGACCCATGTACACCCATGGCTGATTCATGTCAGTGTATGGCAAAAGCCACCACAATATTATAAGGTAATTAGCCTTCAATTAAAATAAATTAAAAAGAAAAATCTGCCTGCAGTGCAGGAGACCTGGGTTCAATCCTGGGTTGGGAAAATCCCCTGAAGGAGGGCATGGCAACCCACTCCAGATTCCTTGCCTGGAGAATCCCCATGGTTAGAGGAGCCTGGTGGGCTATAGTTCATGGGTTGCAAAGAGTCAGGCATGACTGAACGACTAAGCACAGCACATACAAAATTAGAAGTTCATAATAATAATACATATTTGTGTTATATGGTGGGGCTAAGTGATTTATTCCTTCTCAGTTTTTGAAAATTTGCCTTGTATTGACAATTGTGGTTTAAATATTAAACATTATAATCTAATAGAAACTTAAATATTGGGTGACCAACACATATATATAAGAGTTTACAATTCTTTTGATGGTAGCCAATAAAATAGTTGACTTTTTTGATTAGTAATTAGGTAATTAGGAAGCAGTAGTTGCTAAATATATTTTACTTGAGAATCATTCCTTCTGAAGTAAAATAGTAACTTTTCTTCTTATTTTGGAAAGCTCTGGGGGGGGGTCTCAGTAATTTTAATTATTCTGTAACAAATTTTATTGAAAATTTAAATTTTAAATATACTCAATTTCACTCTAATCATTCCTCATTCTCATATTTGCCCTTGGGACAAGGTCCCCAAATTGGGTTTTGCTCTAAAGAAGGTTAATAGACTTGAATTACAGATAGAATACCATTTTTCTTGGCTAATATTTTAGTGTAAAAATAACTAAATGACATATTTCATGGTGTTTCACACTTCATAAAACACTTTCATTGCATTATCTCATTTTATTCTCCTAAGTTTGTTGGAATGCATGGGAGAGTTACTTCCATTTTACCAGACGAGTACACACAATTAAGGTTCAATGAAATCAGGGTTCAATCTTGATCTGACTCCAGGTAAATAGAAATCAATGGCAATCAAAATGTAAATGGAACATTCATATAAGAATGTATGCTAGGAATAACACACTAGGGAGAGTGAAATTTAACTCAAATCTATAATCATTTATTTTATTTCTTTCAGGACCTTGTATTAATCAAATGATTCTCAATTTTTTATATTGAAGTTTGAAAAGTTTAAAGAATGTTAGTTACAATAGTAGGAAAAGTACAAAAATAAAAATCTTAGCCATAACCCACAAGTCCAAAGCAAATGTGATCAGTTTTATGCATTTACTTGTGTTTTTTTTTATTTTTTCCTATAAGCAGTGGTGATTATATGAAAGGCATAATACTTTTCATGCTAGAACCTCACATGCTTAGGAGGAGTAGAAGTAGAATGAGGTGCATAGACCACAAAATGCAAAGGATCAAAGCTTTTTGTCTTTGTGGGTGAGATATTTTCAGAGAGTCTTCTATCTAGACTTAAAATCTAGCATAACCCTTCCTGTTTCCGAGTAGAGAAAAAACCCTGTTACAGAGAGCACAGTGAAAACATCAGTTCCTGGATAACAGTAGCTTTGAGGAGAGTAAATCTTCTTTGGCTCAAACATTTCACAGATTTGCGAACCAGAAAATTGGGAACAGTTAGTCACTAAAACTAAAGAAATCCAGTTGGAAATTCTGTATCTGAGCAGTTGCAGACTGAATGAGTATGTTCACAGTAAACATATGATTGTGTACTAGGCTTTTTTATTTACATTGTACTATTTATAACTTATGAAAATTATACCCATCAAGTGATCTGGAAAAGATTCCATACTATGTTAGCTTTTAAAACATGGTCTTTCGATTTAACTTTTAAACGCCCTTGAAATGTATTTAGGTGAAGATTGTGAGTAATGAGATTCAACAGAGTATTAACATTTTAATAAATAATCTCATGATTTATTAAAGAATCATTTCTATTTCCTTGTCAATCATCTTTCTTAAATATTGAATACCTATAAATGCCTAGAATCAAAGTATTTTAACCCAGTGAACTATGTATGGTTCTAATCCTGTGCCAGGGCCACACTTTTGAAACGAAATCCTACATGAAGCCATTGCTATATCATTATCTGCCTGCGTACCTTTGGCATTTCCTCACATTGGTATGGAAACAAAGTCTGTCCTCCTATGTCAGACCACCCCTACGTGCACCGGCGCTCTCAATCTATTCATCTCTGGAATTAAAGGACTGTGCTTCCCAACCTCATATCTCTGCTTCAAACTTAATTTTCCCCTCCCTGCTGGGTCATTCCCAATGCATAGGAATATTCTGTACTTTATCCAATCTTACAAAAATAAATAACTCCCTTGACCCCCACATGGCCAACTAGCCGAGTCACTTCTCTGCTCTCCTTTGAGATAAGACTAATCAAGAGTCCTTCAAACTCTCTACCTCTAATTCCTTTCTTCCATTCTCCCATATATCCATTCCAAGCAGGATTTTCTCCACAACATTCTAATGAATCGGCTCTTGTCCGAGTCACCAGTGACCCACACATTGCTGAACGCCACAGTCAGTTCTTGACTGCGGTCATCAGTTGTCACAGCAGTCATCTTACTCAAGCAGCATTTACTAGAATAAAACACTTCCTCCCTCTTGAGTCCTTTCTTTGCTTGACTTCTGGGAATAAACTATCACTTGCTTTTCTTCCTTAGCACTGGCCCCTCCTTTTTCTTTACTTTGCTGGCCCTTCCCTGTTTCTGTTTCTTAAGCCACTACTTCAAAATTTTAATATCGCTCACAATTTTTTGAACTTGGACTTTGGGTTAGGGTGACTCTTGCACTCCATTGGAATTGACAGGGGTCATTTGATGCCATTCAGCTGGTGGCTGATCTGGTTTGAAAGTTTTCAACGCGATTTCACTCACGTGCTTGTTGCCTTGATGAGTATATCTAGAGGTCAGAGTTCAGCAGGGTTCCTCTACCTACTGACTTCTTCCAATAGTCTCTCCACTAGAATGACTGGACTTTATTCTTGGAAGCTCTGACTCCAAGAGACCAAAGCAAAAGCTGTCAGCCCTTTTCAGTCCAGGCCTGGAACTGGCATTGTGTCATCTCTGCTATATACTTTGTTGGTCACTGCAGGCAAAGATTTAAAAGCAAAGGAAATGAGGTTGCAAACATTGGGAAGAATATAAAATAATCTGCTGTCTTTAACTTTTCACATTCCTCAAACCCTTGACTGATAAAATGTGGGAGTATCTCAGAGGTCAATTCTTAGATCTTTTCTATTCAATATGTCTATTTTTTTTTTTATGAACTCATCCAGTCTCTTGGCTTTAAATATCATCTGTTACCCTATGATTCCCAAATAGCATTTCCACATTAGAGTCTAGAAATCAGGACTTCATATCCATTACAGTTTCTTGGCCTCTGTACCTAGATCTCTAATGAACGTCTCAAACTTGCCATGTTCAAAATAAAACTACTTATTCTTACCCTGAGATCTATCCTCTTCTCTTCCTTCTGTTTCTTCAGTCCAAAACCCTTGGGGTCATTCTTCACAGTTCACTTTCTCTCATATTCTGTTTCTAATTCAGCAGAAAATTATCTTGGGACAATGATCAACATACATTCAGATTCTGGCTACTTTATACAACTTTCACCACCACCATGCTACACATGGATATCACCAGATGGTCAATACCAAAAACAGACTGATTGTATTCTTTGCAGCCAAAGATGGAGAAACTCTATACAGTCAGCAAAAAAGAAGACCAGGAGCTGACTGTGGCTCAGATAATGAACTCCTTATTGCCAAATTCAGACTTATATTGAAGAAAGTAGGGAAAACCACTAAACCATTCAGTTATGATCTAAATCAAATCCCTTATGATTATGCGTGGAAGTGAAAAATAAACTCAAGGAGTGCCTGAAGAACTATGGATGAAGTTTCATGACATTGTACAAGAGGCAGTGATCAAGACCATCCCCAAGAAAAAGAAATGCAAAAAAGCAAAATGGTTGTCTGAGGAGGCCTTACAAATAGCTGAGAAAAGAAGAGAAGCAAAAGACAAAGGAGAAGAGTAAAGATATACCCATGTGAGTGCAGAGTTCCAAAGAATAGCAAGGAGAGATAAGAAAGCCCTCTGCAGTGATCAATGCAAAGAAATAGAGGAAAATAATAGAATGGGAAAGACTAGAGACTTCTTCAAGAAAATTAGATATATCAAGAGGGACATTTCAGGCACAGATGGGCTCAATAAAGGACAGAAATGGTATGGATCTAACAGGAGCAGAAGGTATTAAGAAGAGGTGGCAAGAATACACAGAAGTGTGATACAAAAAAGATCTTCATGACCCTGATAATCATGATGGTGTGATCTCTCACCTACAGCCAGACATCCTGGAATGCGAAGTCAAGTGGGCTTTAGGAAACATCACTACGAACAAAGCTAGTGGAGGTGATGAAATTTCAGTTGAGTTATTTCAAATCCTGAAAGATGATGCTGTGAAAGTGCTGCATTCAATATGTCAGCAAATTTGGAAAACTCAGCAGTGGCCACAGGACTGGAAAATGTCAGTTTTCATTCCAATCCCAAAGAAAGGCAATGTCACAGAATGCTCAAACTACTGCACAATTGCACTCATCTCACACGCTAGTAAAGTAATGCTCAAAATTCTCCAAGCCAGGCTTCAACGGTATGTGAACTATGAACTTCCTGATGTTCAAACTGGTTTTAGAAAAGGCAGAGGCACCAGAGATCAAATTACCAATATCTGCTGGATCATGGAAAAAGCAAGAGAGTTCCAGAAAAACATCTACTTCTGCTTTATCAACTATGCCAAAGCCTTTGACTGTGTGGATCACAGCAAACTTGGAAAATTCTGAAAGAGATGGGAATACCAGACCACTTGCCCTGCCTCTTGAGAAATCTGTATGCAAGTCAAGAAGGGAGAGCAAGGAACAACAGACTGGTACCAAATTGGGAAAGGAGTATGTCAAGGCTGCATATTATTACCCTGCTTATTTAGCTTATATGCAGAGTACATCATGCAAAATGCTGGGCTGGATGAAGCACAAGCTGGAATCAAGATTGCTGGGAGAAATATCAATAACCTCAGATATGCAGATGACACCACCCTTACAGCAGGAAGCAAAGAAGAACTGAAGAGCCTCTTGATGAAAGTTCAAGAAGAGAGTGAAAAAGTTGGCTTAAAGTTCAACATTCAGAAAATTAACATCATTGGATCTAGTCCCATCCCTTCATGGCAAATAGATGGGGAAACAATGGAAGCAGTGAGAGACTTTATTTGGGGGTCTCTAAAANGCAAAGAAGAACTGAAGAGCCTCTTGATGAAAGTTCAAGAAGAGAGTGAAAAAGTTGGCTTAAAGTTCAACATTCAGAAAATTAACATCATTGGATCTAGTCCCATCCCTTCATGGCAAATAGATGGGGAAACAATGGAAGCAGTGAGAGACTTTATTTGGGGGTCTCTAAAATCACTGCAGATGGAAACTGCAGCCATGCAATGAAAAGATGCTTGCTCCTTGGAAGAAAAGTTGTAACAAACCTAGACAGAATATTAAAGAGCAGAAACATTACCTTGCCAACAAAGATCTGTCTACTCAAAGCTATGGTTTTTCCAGTAATCATGTATGGATGTGAGAGTTGGGCTATAAAGAAAGCTGACTACTGAAGTATTGATGCTTTTGAACTGTGGAGAAGCTTGAGACTCCCTTGGACAGCAAGAAGATCCAACCAATCTGTCCTAAAGGAAATCAGTGCTGAATATTCATTGGAAGGACTGATGTTGAAGCTGAAACCCCAATACTTTGGAAACCTGATGAGAAGAACTGACTCATTTGAAAAGACCTTGATGCTGGGAAAGATTGAAGGCAGGAGGAGAANTAAGGTGTAATATACACTCAAGCCAAAAAGATAGTCCTTTATGTTCTAGAGGTCCAAAAGAGAGTGGACTTATTTAGCTTATTTCTAAATCGTCAGCTCTTTTTTTTTTTTTCCCCTATTCTTTCAATAAAATAAACTGTTTTGCTGAATAAGAGGGTTAAGAAAAGACCTGAGTGAATCACTCCAATTTGTTTCCACATTCTCAACAGTCAATAAAGGAATTTATTGCCTCATTAGGCAGTTTGAGTAGATTTCTGGAAATCTGGGTGACGTAAGACAGAAAAGTAACCTAATAAGATGTTTTACAAGCAATCGCAGATGAATTTGTTTTTGAAATTGCAAGTTGCCAGTTAGACTGGAATGACATAGCAATTTGTGTCAAGAAATGGTGTCAGCCAGTGGGCTGGTTTCAAAGAGGAAACTGTATATCTATTTTCAGCAAGTACCAAAAAGTACTGTAAATGCTGAGACTAAAAAATACAGTAAGATGACAGAGCCAGGATGATTGGAATCAGGAATCAACTTCTAAGTAAAAATGATGAAAGATGGTCCATAGATGTAATATGTAGCCAGCAATGCCCTCGTAGGTTGTTGTATCTGGTTTTTGATTTTTGCCCTTCTAAGGTCTTTCCCTTTGTTTAGCTGATATTTAGTTCTAAATTCCAATGATACTTAAACTCAGATATACCTCAGACCAAGGCAATTGTAACAGCTGTACTCCAACTGTGGGCCCAAAGACTCACAGTCAAGCCAGGGTAGATTCCTCCCCCACACTCTATGCTTGTAATAATCTTTCAGAGTTAGAGGGAACTTCTCTTTAACTTCTTTTAAAATGACTGGAAATTAATTTGGTGGAAGCTAACGTATTTTTCTTGAAGAAAAGAATGTTAAATTCACTTCAAAATGTAAACAACCCAGGAAGAAAAAAAAAAACCTAATAGAACAAATAATCTCGTAGTTAATAGGACACAATGGCTTGCTTGTCTAAACTTTCTTATCCTGTGCTTAGACAAACAGATTAAACGTGGCCAGTCTGCACTGTATCAATAGAGAATTGGATAGATTAATCAAATCAGCCATAAGTAAGGACATTTCAGGGAATTTTCCAGATGAAAGGAGTGGAAATATTTGTTTCCCATAATGAAAAGAACATGTGTATAATATGTCGATAAGTTTGGAGAATAATGGAATAAAAATGAAAATAAAGGTTTAATTTCTGTTCTTGTCAGTCAAATATCAAATGTTCAGCATTGTTTTATGTTCTTCTTATAAAAGATGACAATTTTAGGAGTGATCTTAGGATGTAAAAAGAAGGAAATGTATTCTCTACATCAAATCTCCCCTTTCTTCCAAGTGACAATTCCTGCAGATGACTTTCTATCAGCATTTTATTGAATATGCTAGAGAATAAAAGATAAAAGAAGAAGAAATAAGAAATACGATGCCAGGATACTAAGGGGGAGACACTGAGAGAAGAGGCCTGGACTCCTGTCCTAACTTTGCTCGTCTCGCTGGAGACACTTCCTTCATCTGTAAAATGTGAGGTTTGAACTGGATGATTTCAAATTGCCCTTGGGGTTTTAAGAATCTGTGAGTCTAACGTGATGGTCCTGAGATTAAGATCCACTTAAACTTGAAGGATAGAATTAAAAGTATCAGAATGGTGCCATTCCTCATGAACATTTAAACATTCCTTTCTAATAAACATCATAAAAATTTGATATCTAATACCCTGTCAAATTTAAAGGTCTGCTATTTTGCATCTATTCTTTTACATATAGTTATTTCTCCCTAGAAATCACAATATCAGTTATTTTTAATGATTATTTGTGTTGATGGTGATGTTTAATCCATGAGGCCCTCATGAATTGCCTAATTCAGCAAATATTAAATTAATGGTTAATATGTGTTGGGCAGTGAGTAGGCAATAGAGAATACCACCACCACTATGACCAGTAACCTCTTCCTCCACAAAATGACAAAATAACAAAATAACAAATAGTCCTTGATCTAGGGAGCTTAGAGTATGGTACATGATAATTGTTTGATGATTGAATGAATGTACTAAAGGAGATGTTTAGAGTATAACATTGTGTGTGCTTAGTCACTCAATCATGTCTGGTTCTTTGCAACTCCATTGGCAATACGGTAGCCCGCCAGGCTTCTCTTCCCATGGCAATTCTCCAGGCAAGAATACTGGAGTGGGTTGCCAAGCCCTCCTCCAGGGGATCTTCCCAACCCAGATATTGAATCCAGGTCTCCCATACTACAGGCAGGTTCTTTACCACCTGAGCCACCAGGGAAGCCCATAACATTGTAAATCTGTATGTGTGTGTGTGTGTGTGTGTGTTGTTGTTGTTGTTGTTGTTGTTGTTAAGTAATTCAGGCATATCCAGCTCTTTGCAACCCCATGAACTGAAGGACACCAGGCTTCCCTGTCCTTCACCATCTCCCAGAGTCTGCTCAAACTCATGTCCATTGAGTCGGTGATACCATCCAACAGTCTCATCCTCTGTTGTCCCCTTCTCCTCCTGCCTTCATTCTTTCCCAGCATCAGGGTCTTTTCTAATGATTTGGCTCTTCCCATTGGGTGGCCAAAGTACTTGAGCTTCAGCTTCAGCATTAGTCTTTCCATTGAACATTCAGGGTTAATTTCCTTTAGGATTGACTGGTTTGATTTTCTTGTAGTCCAAGGGACTCTAAAGAGTCTTTTCCAACACCACAGTTCAAAAGCATCAATTACTTGGTGCTCAGCTTTCCTTATGGTCCAACTCGCACATCCATACATAACTACTGGAGAAAACATAACTTTGACTATACAGAACTTTGTTGGCAAAGCAATGTCTCTGTTTTTTAATATGCTGCCTAGTTTTATCATAGCTTTTCTTTCACGAAGCAGGTGTCTTTTAATTTCTTGGCTGCAGTCACCATCTGCAGTGTTTTTAGGAACTCAAGAAAACTAAGTCTGTCACTCTTTCCATTGTTTTATCATCTGTTTGCCATGAAATGATTGGGACTGGATGTCATGATCTTAGTTTTTTTAATGTTGAGTTTTAAGCAAGCTTTTTCACTCTCCTCTTTCACTTTCATCCAGAATGTCTTTAGTTCCTCTTCACTTTCTGTCAAAAGAGTGGTGTCATCTGCATATCTGAGATTATTTATATTTTTCCCGGCAATCTTGATTCCAGCTTGGGCTTCATCCAGACCAGCATTTCACATAATGTACTTTGCATAGAAGTTATGTAAGCAGGGTGACAATATACAACCTTGATGTACTCCTTTCCCAATTTGTTACATTGGGAAAGTCTATTGTTACATGTCCTGTTCTAACTGTTGTTTCTTGACCTGCATACTGATTTCTCAGGAGTTAAGTAAGGTGGTCTGGTATTCCCATCTCTTTCAGAATTTTCCACAGCTTATTGTGATCCACACAGTCAAAGGTATTGGTATAGTCAATAAAGCAGAAGTAGATGGTTTTCTGGAGCTCTCTTGCTTTTTCCATGATCCAGCAGATGTTGGCAATTTGATCTATGGTTCCTCTGCCTTTTCTAAGTCCAGTTTGAACATCTGGACATTTTGAGCCTTACTTTGCTAACATGGACTTTTACAGTCCTGTGGCCACTGTTGAGTTTTCCAAATTTCCTGGTATATTGAGTGCAGCACTATTAAAGTATCATCTTTTAGGATTTGAAATAGCTCAGCTGGATTTCTGTCATCTCCACTAGCTTTGTTTGTAGTGATGTTTTCTAAGGCCCATTTGACTTGTACTCCAGGATGTCTGGCTCTAGGTGAGTGATCACAGCATTGTGGTTATCTGGGTCATTAAGATCTGTTTTGTATAGTTCTTCTGTGTATTCTTGCCACCTTTTCTTAATATCTTGTTTGTCTGTTAGATCCTTACCATTTTTCCCTTTATTGTGCACATCTTTGCATGAAATGTTCTCTAATTTTCTTGAAGAGATCTCTAGTCTTTCCCGTTCTATTGTTTTCCTCTATTTCTCTTTATTTTTCACTTAGGAAGGCTTTCTTATCTCTCCTTGCTGTCTTTTGAAACTGCATTCAGATGGGCATTTCTTTACTTTTCTCCTTTGTCTTTCACTTCTTTTTCTCAGCTATTTGTAAGTCCTCTTCATAAAACCATTTTGCATTTTTACGTTTCTTTTTCTTGGTGATGATTTTGATCATGGCCTTCTGTACAGTGTTGTGAATTTCCATCCACAGTTCTTCAGGCACTCTGTCTCTCAGATTTAATCCCTTGAGTTTTTTTTTTTTTTTCATTTCCACTGTATAATCATATGGGATTTGGTTTAGGTCATGCCTGAGTGGCTTAGTGGTTTTCTCTACTTTCTTCAAGTCTGAATTTGTAATTATACATACATATATTTATATTTATGTGTAAATATAAATATATGTATGTATATATACTGGCCTGAAGAAAGTAGGGAAAACCACTAGGCCAATATATATGTATAATAAATGTATAGCTCTGCAAAGGGGTAGGAAAAGCTTGAGGAATCATGGTAATATTTAGAGAGTTGACATTCGAGCTGAGTGTGTGTGTGCTAAATTGCTTCAGTTATGTCTGACTCTTTGTGTCCCTATGGACTGTAACCCTCCAGGCCACTTGGTCCATGGGATTCTCCAAGCAAGAATGCCAGAGTGGGCTCTCCTCCTGGAGATCTTCTTGACCCAGGGATCAAACCCCAGTTTCTTATGTCTTCTGCATTGGTAGCCGGGTTTTTTACCACTAGCACCACCTGGGAAGCTCTTTTGAGCTGAGTCGTAATCCACAAATAAGATTTCTAAACCACATTTCCTTACAGAGGTGGCATGTCAGTTTATGGGATGCTTGGGGTTGTTGAGATATGTATTATGAGGAGAAGCCATAGGTTATAGGATGTGAGGCTAGAAAGGTGGCTAGAGCAAAATTACCAAGATTTTTTAATGCCAGCCTAAGTAGTTAGAACTTTGCCCTATTAATGAAGGGTAGCATTTTGTTTGTGTAAGGAAAGGAACGGGATGAGCAGGTTGCCTTTGTGACTTCTGGTTCTCTGATATGTCCAGAGATCAGGATTAAACAGTTTGAGGGATTCTCCAACTTTTTCACCCATGTTTCAGCAACCAAAGTCACTCCTTTCCTTTTAAAGTAGTTTACCTTCTATACATAATTTTGATGTTTAAACTACAAAATTGAACACATTGAGTAGGTCTTTTCCAATGATACATCCCCCTTTCAACTTTCTGGAGATCCTGACATGTCTTCCATCACTTCAGCCACACCTACCTCCCATTTTCTTAGACTCACGAATATACTGTATGCACCCAAGTGCTGTTCATACCCTAACACACACCCTTAAGGGACATAATTATTGCCAATTTTATAAACAGTAAAAATAATAATATGGAAAGCCAACAAGCATTAACGAACATCTGGTTCAGATCTTGGGTTTGTCACTGGCTAGTTATGACTTGACCAAGATACTTAAACACTGTAGCTAGGTTTCGGAGGATAATGTTACCATCTTTTCTAGGGTTGTTTAAAGGACTAAAATACTTGACACAAAATATGACTTGACATATAATAAGAAGTTCATAAATTGCTGTTGCTCTCAGTGTTTCGTCATACAGTCGAGGAAGTTGGTATAGTGTGTGTTCATCTCCTGCGATGCCTTCCTTCTGAACCAGTGAGCAATGGTCTTTCTCTTTGGGAACACCCTTGAGTCCTTTTCAATCTCTCCCACAGAGGATACACATTCTTCTCTTTGCCAACACCTGTATTTCAACAGGAATCAATCCCTGAACCTAAGAACACATTCAAATCACCTCACATTAAAACATACTTCTTGTTCTAACCAATCGCCATTTTAATTTTTGTTTTTTTTTTCTTGTGCTTTTCTATTCTTAAAATGGGAACTTTTCTTTCTCTGTCTGTTTTCTGCTCATGCATTCATTCAAGGATTTTTTTCCAAAGTTGCCTCTTTTATGCTTAACAGTTTAAGAACTATCAGGTCATTTCATTATCTCAGTACACTCCCTAAATTGAAAAAAAAAATGTCCTTTTTATTAATGTTGCTAAAGTAGCATTAGTCATAAATGAAATCTAAAAAGTGCTTTAGAAGGGACGTCACTGAAAAATGTAAGTTTTTTTTTTTATATGAGGCTAAATTTAAGAATGATCCAGGATTTCAAAATCAACATAAGACAAAAGCAAAACAGTTTTGTGATAGATTTCTTATTGATTTTGTTGAGGTGCCAAGGTTAATTGGATTTGAAATAATAGGGGTAATATTAATATTATATAAAATAATGAGTTATTAAGACATTGTTTTCATCATTTTATAGACTTAGTTTGTTTCCTCCACCCTTTCCACCTTTTTGATAAAACTAAGCACTCTAGGGATTGGGGGCAGGAGGAGAAGGGGACGACAGAGGATGAGATGGCTGGATGGCATCACAGACTGGATGGATGCAAGTCTGAGTGAACTCTGGGAGTTGGTGATAGACAGGGAGGCCCGACGTGCTCCGATTCATGGGGTCGCAAAGAGTCGGACACCACTGAGCGACTGAACTGAACTGAACTGAAGCACTCTAGAACATCTTGAATAAATGAAAGGAGGTGGATTAGAACTATTAATACATCTGAACTGAGCTTTTAATACTCTTTAAATTTGGCCAGTGAAAGTGTTTGGTTTATCCAAGTTTTCAAAAACAAACAGCATTCCAGAACGGGTAGACCCAAGGCAGTTTGATCTTATATTGCTCTGAATACCAAAATTCCTTTTCTTTTCTGTCTTTTTCAGGACCCTTAAATCATTGGAAACAGGGCTGTGAGACTACATATGAGCTACTGACAATAACAGTGTGCATGTGTGCCTGTTAAGTCACTTCAGTTGTGTCCAACTCTTTATGACTCATGGACTGTCGCCCACTAGTCTCCTTTGTCCACAGGATTCTCCAGGCAAGAATTCTGAAGTGGGTTGCCATGACCTCTTCCAGGAGATCTTCTCAACCCGTGGATCAAACCCACATCTCTCATGTCTCCTGCATTGGCAGGTGGTTCTTTACCACTTGGGCTTCCCTCATATCTCAGCTGGTAAAGAATCCACCTGCAATGCAGGAGACCCCGGGTTGATTCCTTGGTCAGGAAGATCCTCTGGAGAGGGATAGGCTACCCACTCCAGTGTTCTTGGGCTCAGCTGGTAAAAGAAACTGCTTGCAATGTGGGAGACCAGGGTTTCAGCGCTGGATTGGGAAGATCCCCTGGAGAAGGGAAAGGCTACCCACTCCAGTATTCTGGCCTGGAGAATTCATGGACTGTATAGTCCAAAGGGTCACAAAGAGTCTGACCCAACTGAGCGACTTTCACTTCACTTCACTCTTTACCACTAGCGCCACCTGGGAAGCCCTAACGCTGACCAGAGAGGGGAGCCTGGATAATAGGTAACATACACCAAAACCAGGAAAATCTCATTACCTTAAATAGGATGAAATTGTGAAAGGAGGAACAAACTGAATAAAACAGCTTGTTTGGTAGGACCTTTATAGACTGCATTACCTTTCCTCTGGAAAGATGTTGGAGGTAAATAAAATCAGGTCTTACTGCATAATAAGTATAATATATGCAATTTATTTTCATTACAAAGCGTTTTCATTGTATCTGAAGAATTCCGCAGAGGGCCATTAAAAATCCATTATAGTGTTTTTAGTTAGTGATCTGCTCTGCTTCCCAAAGCGTGGTCATTGTATGCAGTATTAGACTTATGTGCATTTCTCTTTCTTGCCTGGCCCTCATTCTGAATACTTACCAGTAATTACTTGAGAGGGTTTTTGTTGCCTTGTTGGCCATTTTTTAAAGGTACAATATAATTTATTTGAGCAAAATATAGTAATGCTCTTTAGGAAAATTTCTCTTACATAAAAACTCAATTTAAACTTGAATGAAAGGTAATTTTTATTTGCAGTAATTGAAAGAAATGTACATTTCCAAAAGGAAGGGCTTCATAATTAGAGTATTAATAATTTAGTTTGATAGCAACATTAGCAATTATCTCTAGGAAAATAAGTTCTGTTTGCCATGCTCAGGAGGTTTCATTGGCTTTCCAAGATATCCCATTCTTCCACTTGGAATTCATGGTCTGTCTTTCAACTTATATTTTTTACTTATTTTATATGTAGTTATTTTTTTCCACATAAGCCCTTCTTCCATAGAGATTTATCTTTCCACTTTTGTGTATTTTCATCCATATGTGGGAATTTTCATCTATACTTATAGTTTTACTTTTCTGTTAATACATTTTACCCTCTCTAAACACCTTTCTGTTGCTACAGTCTTTCTCCTGTCCTAAAGCTGTCCTCCAAATTCCTTTCTTCTCTATAAAACCTTGTGTGGATATGGCTGTCTTTTTCTTTCCAGTAAGGTTATGTCTCTGCTGTCTTAAACTAATACATCTTTGGATAAAGGAGAGAGGGAGCATACACTTGTTGGATGACCATGTTTTTCCACAGATTTTTCTAGGTGTCCTATATTATATGTCTCATTTAATTCACATAGCACTCAGGGAATGAGGAACTATTTTGCCTCTTGTACAAGTGAAGAAACTGGGCATAGCGAATTTAAGTAACATTCCCAAATTCCCTCTGGTAAAAAGCAACATAGCATACATTTAAATCTTTTTCTCTTTTGCATCAAAATCTGTTCCTGCATTCAGATGTCTTTCCCTGTATGCATGACTATTTCATTTCCCCATCTTTCTGACGGCAAGGACTGTATAATGAGAATTTTTATCTGCTATGTAGTTGTCACATAGCTGACCACATAATGGGCCTCAAATCTGCATTTAAGTCCTTGTGTAACTCAGTTGTATTTTACAGTGTTTTTCTTATACTACTCATTTTAAATGTATAAATTTATAATTGGAAGTGGTATGTTTTTCCCTGTAAGCAGAAAATAACTCATATGAATAATGAAGGCTCTTTCAAAAAATCTGGCTATAGCATCTCCAAGTAGGTCACAAACATAGAAAAGTTTCTCATGTTTCTTGAGTTTAATTTTTATTTAATATATTTTAGTCTGTGCATGGCAGATAATATTTCCTAGTTTATACAGCTTTGTGTTCTCCTCAGATCTACTTTTCTCAGATTATTGAATCTTCATTGAAGACAAAAAACATCTTTGATAAAGTACTTTAAAAAGGCTTTTTTAAGAGGGAGAGTATATATGTTTATCTATGGCTGATTCTTGTTGATGTTTGACAGAAAACAACAAAAATCTGTAAAGCAATTATCCTTTAATTAAAAAATAAATAAATTTTAAAAACTAAAAATAAAAAGGAATGCATTTGAGTCAATTCTATCGAGGTGGTTGAACCAAGAGCCTATTATACAGAGTGAAGTAAGTCAAAAAGAGAAAGACAGATATTGTATATTAACAAATATATATGGAATCTAAAAAGATGGTACCAATGATCCTACATGAAGAACAGGAGAGGAGACACAGACATAAAGAACAGACTTTTGGATTCAGTAGAAGAAGGAGAGGGTGTGATGATTTGAGAGAATAGCATTTAAACATATCAGTTCAATTCAGTTCAGTTCAGTTGCTCAGTTGTGTCTGACTCTTTGTGACCCCATGGACTGCACAATGCCAGGCTTCCCTNGAGAGGAGACACAGACATAAAGAACAGACTTTTGGATTCAGTAGAAGAAGGAGAGGGTGTGATGATTTGAGAGAATAGCATTTAAACATATCAGTTCAATTCAGTTCAGTTCAGTTGCTCAGTTGTGTCTGACTCTTTGTGACCCCATGGACTGCACAATGCCAGGCTTCCCTGTCCATCACCAATTCCTGAAGCCTACTCAAATTCATGTCCATTGAGTAGGTGATGCTATCAAACCATCTCATCCTTTCTTGTCCCCTTCTCCTTCCACCTTCAATCTTCCCCAGCATCAGGCTCTTTTCCAATGAGTCAGTTCTTCACATCATGTGGCAAAACTATTGGNTGGCATTGCCTTTCTTTGGGATTGGAATGAAAATTGACGTTTCCCAATCCTGTTCCTTAAAAAAAAAAAAGTACCTAAAAAAGGCATATCTAACTTTGAACTAAACTTTGGTGTGAATTTAGATGTGCTTAGGAAAGTCAGTGTTTAGTACTTCGCCTTGAATTTGGTATCTTAAAAAGGCAATTCATTTTTTTAAATTTAAATTAAATAATATATCTAAAGGTATTTTCCAGGCCCAGAGTGTTCTTGGGTAGAGGGAGCAAATTACAAAAAAGTTTTTACTGAACTCATACATATCGAGGTGACCTGTGAATGACTGGCAAGCAACTCAGAAACTGCTCTTGTAAATATTACCCATCTATTGTTTATCATTTAGCCTAAGCCAAGATACTTAATAACTAAAAAGGAAGCTTTAGGTAATTGGATACTATTTCTTCACAGATCAGCATAAATTTCTTCTTTGTAACATGTATTCTAAGACAAACAGAAGTCATACAATACTATTTAGGCTAAGTGAAAATTTTTATATAGGTTCTCTTGTCAATCATTTCATATTATATAGGATGAAGGTGTGAGCTGCAGGAAATTAAAACAAAAAATAGGCTTGGTTCTTGGTCTAGTGGGATTTGCACTATGACAAGGGAAACGAGACATTGGCTTAAACCAACCGAGATACATTTAAAACACCCCAAGAAACAACTGGTGAGAGAGGTGTAGATGAGTTCAGTAGAGACGGCCAAGATCTAGGATGGTCAGGGTAATTGTTTCCAAGGAGGCACAATTTGAGAGGAGCTTTCAAAGAGGAGCAGGATTTTTGTTAGGTGGAAACCAAGTGACATAGCAATTAGAGTGAGTGGGAAATTGAAAGTTAAATTTCAGAAGTCCCTTAGAATGATGAAAATGAAAGCTTTGTTCAAATGACAAAATTTTATTGATTTTTTCTTAGCTTGCATCTATCATTGACCACTGGTTTTGATTAGTGCATGTTACCATGTTTGATATCTCTGATCTTTTATGATTTGTATAATATAAACTTTGAATTCTTAGACACAAGCAATCCATTCCCTTGAGGGTTTGATCACTTGATGGGACCCAGTGATCTTAGCTGCTAGATGTACTTTGCACCCTATGGAACACCATCCTATCAAGCTATATCCCAATAGCATCAAAACCTGTAACTTCTGGAGAAGCCAAACTAGGAATGTTACAGCTTGCTTCTACATATTCTCCAGCTGTGCATGAACAGCTTGACTTCTCATCTATTTCATGGTGAAATATAAATTTTCAGACATTCTTTTTTCCCTTTGAGCTACCAAGATTTTGTGCTGCTTCTTTACTGGTCATTTCCTGAAAGTATTGGAGGATTTGACTATCGTAAATCGCTTTTTGTAGAACTAGCTCATCCCTATAATGGTCTGAGGCTTCTCCTTTAATTATTGATAAGGATTGCCTTGAGAGGAGTCAAAGAAGAGACCAGATTGAAACAGGAATATGTCAGGTTCCCTGTTGTATGTTTTTAATTCACACGCCCACATAGCTACATCCAACAGAGGTGACCTGAATTTTCTCCTTTGATGTTGCATGCCATGAATTCCCATAGCAGGTCAGGAACAAAGAGGGCATTTTAAAGCTTTTTTTCTACCATTGCCCTAGCAGTTACTATCTGAGTCCCAGGAACCTGCTCCTGATTTTAGAATCATAAACATCAGTGGGACTGAGATGCTTGCAGAGTGACTTTGATTTCTCTTGGGTGGTCAAAACACAGCATGTGTGATATTTTTACAAACTATGGTTCACAAAGCACATAGTTCTAGAGCATTTTGTTTTCATCATGTTCGTGTCAGTGGAAACAGTTGTGCTTCCTGATGTCTTACAGAGATGGCCTTTTCGGTAATTTTAGGCTACATTCCCAAGGATCCTGCATGTTGTCTGACCCTTATTCCTGAGGAAATAAGTAGGACTTGGACTGACCTGTTGTGGATAATGTACTTTCTCTAAGAATGGCAGAAGTAAAAACATCAGACTAGGATGCTCTCCAGAAATAATAATGGGGAATCGCATCCTGTTTTGTAACCTCTTTGTACTTTGCTCTCAGTGTGTTTGGTGGGAATATCATTTTTAAAGGGCCATTATACTCTGAAAGATATAATTTTGCATTAAATTTGTTTTAGAGTTAAGGAAGATGAAGATAAGTTAAGGAAGAGAAATAAGGCATTATTAACAGTTGATAAAACTGGCATATGTACACCTATAGAAAGTTTTTGAATGGGTTTTAATTTACACGTTGACATTTCTTCTCTCCAGCAGTTTTATTTAAACTGCCTGTGATGATATGAACATAAGAATGAATATCAGTACTTAACCAGTGCTTCTTTTGAAGAAAATATTCTGAAAATCAGGTAAAAATAATACAAATAATTTTAGGAACGCATATTCCCTTGGTAAAAATAAACTATTTTCTTCATCAAGTTTGCTCTACAGATTCCTTCAAGAACTATATTTAGTATCAACTTGATAGTTTAGAAAGATCCCTTTGTTTCTAATATTTCATTTCTTTATAAAGAGCAGAATGTTTTACTACAGCATACATTCATTAATTCATTCCTTTAATAAAGTTATATTACTAATATAATTACTTCTTTTGTTGAAATATGTTAAAGAGAATACAGAACATGTGCCTATTTGATTTGACTCGTTATAATTCTAAACAAAGGAAACAGGTGAGATGTATGGAGAGAATAACTTGGAAACTTACATTACCATATGTAAAACCAATGGGAATTTGCTGTATGTCTCAGGAAACACAAACAGGGGCTCTGTATCAACCTAGAGGGGTACGATGGGGAGGGAAATGGGAGGGAGGTTCAAAAGGGATGGGATATATGTATACCTATGGCAACTCACTACAGTACCCTTGCCTGGAGAATCCCGTGGATGGAGGAGTCTGGTAGGCTACAGCAAAGAGGGTCGCAAAGAGTCAGACACAACTGAGCAATTTCACTTCACTTCACTTCATGGGTGATTAATATTGAGGTTTGACATAAAACAACAAAATTCTGCAAAGTGATTATCCTTCAATTAAAAATAAATTAAAATATTTCTTTTAAAAATAAATTTTTATCAAGTAAATATATGCACACATATTTAAAATGCAAATATTTTAAAGTAAAAAAAAAATCTAAAGAAACAAACCATTTGGCAGCAATGCAGGAAAGAAGTCACTTTTAACTTCTTTACATTAATTTTACTTCTCTATTTTTTGAATAATGTACATAGGCCTGCTCATGATTCCTCAGCTTAGATCTTGTTGTTTGATTTTTACTGCAAAAGTTGAAAATTTAAGCTCTCTGAAAACTCTGCAATTTTTTGCTCTATTCTTACAAAAATATAGCTACATCACCATTTTGGTTTAAATCCAGATCTGAGTTTTTAAGTATGAAGAATGTACAAATAGTGTCTAACTTTGAGACTGGAGATATGATATGATTATATTCCTTTCATTGTAGGATTGTTGTTTTCCCTTGAATTAATAAGTGCTTGATTTACTTTCCTGTTTCCTCCATCTGCCTTCCTCGTTCCCTCTCTCCCTTCCTTCCTTTCTCCCTTTCTTGTTTTGCTGTCTGTCTCAAAACTTCAAAATCTTTATAAAACACTCCTGTCTTCAGTTTTCTATGTAAGCAAGTTGGTTAGATCATCTATGCCATTAAAAAATAATTTCTTAAAAATGTAATTTTTTGTAATTTTTCCTGGGCCCGCTATTCTCCCAGTTTTTCTTGTCTAGTTGTTCTCTAAAGCAATGTGCAAAAAATATGTCATTCAGGGGCTTTTTTGACTGTCAGCCTGGAAATTTGTTTCCATTTTATGATGTCGCAACCTCTTCCTTCTAGAAATTATGTCCTCCATTTTCTTTCTTTCTTTTTTTTCCATGCTGGTACTTATGTTCTGGTAATGTTTTCAAAGGGATTCTACAGGTAATAAATATTTTACAAGCTTGTATGTTGAGAAATATCTATTTTACCTGATATTTGCTTGAATCTTTGATCAGGAATAGAATTATAGGCCTAAAATAACTTTTACTCAGAACTTTAAAAGCATTTAAAAATTATCTTTCAGTTTCTTATGGTATTGAGGAGATCAATGTCATTTTGATCCTGATATTTTATATATCACCTACTTTCTCACTAATAAAATTTTGAGATATTCTCTTTATTTCTGTTGTTACAGATTTTATCAGATGTGTTTTAGTGTAGGTTTTTCTTCATTCATTGTCTTGGGACACTTGATAGACCTTTTTAGTCACAATACTTATGCCACCAATTATGAGAAATTTCCTTGTATTATATCCCTAATCATTTCTTCAGTGACATTTTTTTTCTAATCTCCATTTCTTTTTTAATTTGATTAGTTCATCAATCTGTTTAATTATTTATTTTTGGCAGTGCTGGGACTTTGTTGCCATGCAGGCTTTTGTCTACTTGCAGTGAATGGGGGCTACTCTCTAGATGTGATGTGCAAGCTTCTCATTGCAGAAGCTTCTCTTGTTCCGGAGCACGGGTTGTAGGGCACACAGACTTCAGTAATCATGATACATGGGATCAGAAGTTGTGGCTCCTGGGCTTAGAGCACAAGCTTAATTGTTGTGGCACATGGGTTAGTTGCTCCTTGGCATGTGGGATCTTCCTGGATCAAGGATCAAACCCATTGCTCCTGTATTGGCAATTGGATTCTTTTTTTTTTTTTTTTAATTTAATTTTATTTATTTATTTATTTTAATTTTTATTTTTAGTTTGTTTTGCTTTACAATACTGTACTCATTTTGCCATACATTGACATAAATCAGCCATAAGTGTACCTGCGTTCCCAATCCGGACCCCCCCCTCCCCACACCATCCCTCCAGATCATATCCGCCCATCAGTCCCGAGCCTTCTGCGTCGAACCTAGACCGGCAATCCGTTTCCCTTATGATATCATACATGTTACAATGCCATATTCCCAAATCCTCCCACCCTCTCCCTCTCCCACAGAGTCCAAAAGGCTGTTCTACACATCTGTGTCTCTCTTGCTGTCTCGCGTACAGGTTTAACACCACCATCTTTCTAAATTCCATATATATGTGTCAGTATACTGTATTGGTGTTTTTCTTTCTGGCTCACTTCACTCTGTATAATTGGCTCCAGTTCCATCCACCTCATTAGAACTGATTCAAATGTATTCTTTTTGATGGCTGAGTAATACTCCATTGTGTATATGTACCACAGCTTTCCTATCCATTCATCTGTTGATGGACATCTAGGTTGCTTCCATGTCCTGGCTATTATAAA
>SJYA01000064.1:929153-940015 GCA_006410615.1 Neotragus moschatus | reverse complement strand
TGCAAGTTGATCTTCTCGGTCCCCGACCATGCCCTCGGATGGGGGGATGTGGGGTAACTCCTCTCGGGCAGGCTGAGTGCGCTGGACGTCGCAGCCACCCGTGCTGAGTGCTAATCAATCAGTGGCTCTTCCCAGCCCCCGACCCTGGCCTCAGACATAGGGTGGCCCTCCCGGCCCCAGACCCTGGCCTCGGACACAGGGTGGCTCTTCCTGGTCGCTGCCCCTGACCTTGGACACGAGGTGGTTCTTCCCAGCCCCCGACCCTGACCTCGGACACTGTGTGGCTCCTCTCAGCTGTTCCCGCGCCATCACAGCCCGGCGCTCTCGGCCACTGTCTCTGTCCTCCGACATGGGGTAGCTCCTCTCGGCCGCGCTGAGTGGGAAGTGGGGTGGCTCCTCTCAGCTGTTCCTGCGCCGTCGCAGCCTGGCACTCTCGGCCGCTGCTCCTGACCTCNCCGCGCCATCACAGCCCGGCGCTCTCGGCCACTGTCTCTGTCCTCCGACATGGGGTAGCTCCTCTCGGCCGCGCTGAGTGGGAAGTGGGGTGGCTCCTCTCAGCTGTTCCTGCGCCGTCGCAGCCTGGCACTCTCGGCCGCTGCTCCTGACCTCGGAAGTGGGGTGGCTCCTCTCAGCCGTTCCTGCGCCATCACAGCCCGGGACTCTCAGCTGCTGTCTCTTGGACGTGGGGTGGCTCCTCCCGGCTGCAGCCCCTGTCCTCAGAAGCAGGGTGGTTCCTCTTGGCCGCACTTAGTGAGCAGGCTCCGCAGCCGCCTCTAGAGTAAATATTGTTGGTCTTTTAAAAGAATGAACTTTTCTATTGTATTTTTATTATGTATATTATTTATCTCCACTCTAATCTTTTATCACGTTCTTCCTTCTGCTATATTTAGGCCTACTTTGCTGTTTTTCCTAATTCCTTAAGGTGGAAAGTGGGTTATTGATTTGAAACCTTTCTCCTTTGGGGAAAAGTTCCAATTCTGATTAAGAGAGGAATTTGGACTAAAGATGTTCTACTTCATACTCAGTAAAGCATAATTTCTAATACAATTAGATAAATATAAATTTTAAAAAATTAAATAAGCCCTTCCCTATATCCAGACGTGTAAGTAAGATATATGGACACTCTACTCCTAACTTTCATAATCTAATGTAAGAAAAAATTCAAACTCGAATGTATCATTTAATGAATATTCTGCCCTAAAAAACAACTCTGAAGAACAACATTGTAAAATGGGAAGCCAAACTGAATTAAATAGCCTCAAACATTTGGAGAGATATATTTATTTTAAAAGAAAGATAGAACTAGAATCAGAAATTCAAAAACTAAGGACAAAAATGATCCAGGTAGACTTCATTTATCCAAAAGGTAACTGGATTAGATCCCGTTTTTTTATTTTTGCTTTTATTTCCAGTATTCTGGCAGGTGGATCATAGAGGATCCTGCTTTGATTTATGNGTGGTTTTGATTTGCATTTCTCTGATAATGAGTGATGTTGAGCACCTTTTCATGTGTTTGTTAGCCATCCGTATGTCTTCTTTGGAGAACTGTCTATTTAGTTCTTTGGCCCATTTTTTGATTGGGTCATTTATTTTTCTGGAATTGAGCTGCATAAGTTGCTTGTATATTTTTGAGATTAGTTGTTTGTCAGTTGCTTCATTTGCTATTATTTTCTCCCATTCTGAAGGCTGTCTTTTCACCTTGTTTATAGTTTCCTTTGTTGTGCAGAAGCTTTTAATTTTAATTAGATCCCATTTGTTTATTTTTGCTTTTATTTCCAGTATTCTGGCAGGTGGATCATAGAGGATCCTGCTGTGATTTATGTCAGAGAGTGTTTTGCCTATGTTCTCCTCTAGGAGTTTTATTGTTTCTTGTCTTACGTTTAGATCTTTAATCCATTTTGAGTTTATTTTTGTGTATGGTGTTAGAAAGTGGTCTAGTTTCATTCTTTTACAAGTGGCTGACCAGTTTATCACTGAGTCACCAGGGAAGACTGAATCACCATTTCCTGAATTAGCATTTGTGATTATTATCTCCATTGACAATCTACTTTTTTAAAAGCCTTTTCTGTCCTCTATGTATTAATTTTTCTTTTTCAGTTTATTATTACCTTTTAACATTTTTACTAAATTTTCCTGTTATGTTTATAGGTTAAATTAATAATGATATGCTTTATTCATTGTTTGCTTCTTATGTTTTTATTGCATCTTGTTTTATTTCACTAGGGCAATATTTTCCCTCATATTTGTGGATATTATTTATTATTCCTTTGAAATTTTCTTCTTCTCACTGCAGATTCACTATTCTGAGTATTTCACTTGTTTCCTAATTTTTTCTTGATGGATTCCCAGTGATGGTTCTTGACTTTCCAATCTTATTTTTGAAAGTGGTGTTGAAAACTTAACTGGAATTTTGTGCACAGGAGTGATTTCTGTCAGCAGGTAGACTTCACTTTTGATCCATTGGGTTGGCAGTTGCCTTTTTTGATGGGCAAGACAGTACATTATTATCTGTATTGGAGGTTCTCTTTTGGAAGATATTTACTCAAGAGAAAAGTTCTTATTGTTTTTTTTTAGCATTTAAACCCCCTAGAACTTAG
This sequence comes from Neotragus moschatus, assembly GCA_006410615.1. Lineage (NCBI taxonomy): Eukaryota > Metazoa > Chordata > Mammalia > Artiodactyla > Bovidae > Neotragus > Neotragus moschatus. The sequence continues at coordinate 937,418 of SJYA01000064.1, read as the reverse complement.
CTGGGGAAGGTTGAAGTTTCACACTTCCCTGTGTGCTTAGACTATCATATACCCTATAACCTTTTGCATTTTGGTACCAAGTCTCTTGGCTGTCTTTTGTATTACAGTTTAGGGCCATTCTAGTTCAGTTTCTCCAGACACCATTTACTTCCTTTAGAAATGAGAAGTTAATCCTCTCATTCCTTTACAGTGGTTGTGTGATCATAAATAGGTGCCTAAATGTTCCTCTTACCATTTTTCAAATAGTCTGTCTCTTTTCAACTCGTAGCCTCAACCCCACCTTTGACAATACCTGGATATTCCAATGTCTGAGCTTTTCCCAAAAATTATTGTGTAGGTTTGTTTGTTATTTGTGATTATTATATGCTGTTTGTCTTTAATTTACTCTGTTAAATACAATTTCATTATTACACCCACTTTCTGCCTTTATATATTGTGATTTAGAGTTATAAAAGTCCCTAGTTTTAGAAAATATGTGGGTTTGTGTGGTAGACTGGTAATGGCTTCCAAAAAAATATGTCCATGTCTTTATTCCTAGAATCTGTGAATGTTACCTTATTGGAGAAAGAGCCTTTACAGATGTAATTAAGTTAAGGACATGGAGATGAGAAGACTATCTTGGATTACCAATATAGGCCCTAAGTATATCACAACAGTTCTTATAAGAAGGAGGCAAAGGGAGATTTCATACACACAACAGAGAAGGCAATATGAAGATAGCGGCAGACACTGGAGTGATACGACAATAAGACAGGAAATGCCAAGAAATATAGAAGTCATCACAAACTAGAAGAAGCAAGGAAGGGATTCTTCTCCAGAACCTGCAAAGAGAACATGGTTCTACCAAAAAAAGTGATTTCAGCCCATGAAACTGACCCTGAACTTCTGGCATTCAGAACTGTAAGAAAATAAACTTGTTTTCAGCCACTAAGTTTGTAGGAATGTGTTACAGCAGCCACAAGAAACCAATGCAGTTTGTATTAGAGTTTTTTTTTTCTCCTTCATGCTTTGTGATGATTACTGAAGAAGGAAGATGTAGGGAGATATTTATTTCACCTTCTAGAAATGGGCATACTTTAATTCATAAGATAGTTTTATTCCTCATAATTCTATGCCTGCCATATGAAGTATGTTCACTTTCAGAATCATTGGAGCTTTATCAGATATAGAATTTTAAGCGTGTTTTTATGTATTCCTAGACTCTTGAGAGTCACTTGGACTGCAAGGAGATCCAACCAGTCCATTCTGAAGGAGATCAGCCCTGGGATTTCTTTGAAAGAAATGATGCTGAGGCTGAAACTCCAGTACTTTGGCCACCTCATGTGAAGAGTTGACTCACTGGAAAAGACTCTGATGTTGGGAGGGATTGGGGGCAGGAGGAGAAGGGGACGACACAGGATGAGATGGCTGGATGGCATCACGGACTTGATGGACGTGAGTCTGAGTGAACTCCGGGAGTTGGTGATGGACAGGGAGGCCTGGCGTGCTGCGATTCATGGGGTCGCAAAGAGTCGGACACGACTGAGCGACTGAACTGAACTGAACTCCTCTTATTACGCAGTGGAAAAAAAGAAAAAAAATGAGTTGATGTGCTCTGTTGTGTCCGACTCTTTGCAAAGCTACGGACTGTAGCCTGCCAAGCTCCTCTGCCCATTGGATTGTCCTCGCGAGAATACTTGTGTGGTTTGCAATTTCTTCCTCCTGAACTCCCATTTCCTCCTCCGCAGGATCTTCCTGACCCAGGGTTCAAACCTGAGCCTCTTGTATCTCCTTCACAGCAGGCTGAGCCACTGGGGAAGCTGCTATCTCCTATCACATAGATCCTGCTCCTTTCCTTGCCTTTATTACCCTTTATTTTCCTGCTCCAATAATCTGTTGATTATATGCTTAGTGTTGGCCATGGTGGTAAGCTTTGGAAATAAAGAACCGATAATCAGTTGTGTTGCTCTCCATGAGCTCATCATCTATTGGCATAGAAAAGCAACAAAAGCACATTTACTTGGTGTAAGACGCAAACCCAAAAGCAGAAATAAAAATCGACAACTGAAATATGATATTGTAAGTGCTAAATTAGATATGTGAGCAAAATGCTATGGTCTTACAGACCCATGCTGCTGCTGCTAAGTAGCTTCAGTCGTGTCCGACTCTGTGCAACCCCAGAGACGACAGCCCACCAGGCTCCCCCGTCCCTAGGATTCTCCAGGCAAGAACACTTGAGTGGGTTGCCATTTCCTTCTCCAATGCATGAAAGTGAAAAGTGAAAGTGAAGTCGCTCAGTCGTGTCTGACTCCCAGTGACCCCATGGACTGCAGCCTACCAGGCTCCTCCGTCCATGAGATTTGCCAGGCAAGAGTACTGGAGTGCGTAGCACATAGTAAATGCTCTGTTCCAGGGCAAAAAATCATAATTAAAGGGCTTATTTCCTATAGGATTATCATTCTCTGTCTGAGGAATGGAAATGGTGACTTAGGAAGGAAGTTTACTTCTGACAGTTTCACAAGCTTGCTGTACTAGAATATAAGCAGCTTTATAACTTTTGGTGGTTCTGGAAAAAAATGTTTCTATCTTCTAGATAACAGCTAAGAGGCAGGAGCTGATTATGAAGGCATGCACCTTGTTACTTGCTGGGACACAACCAAAGGGGCATAAATCTTCCTCTGATTTACTCCTAACAACTGTAGTGTTACTAATTAATAGCAAATAGCTACACTTGACAGAGACGGAGAGGATTTATGAAGTACAACTTGAGCAGGGTCTTGGGAGGTGAACTGGAGTTTTATGGAGAACTGATCAAGGAAACGGCATTTTATAGAAAGGACTGCCTCAACACAAGACACATAATGTTAAAGAGCATGGATTGATTTGGATGGCAAGATATTTAATATGCTCGAGTATAGATTAAGGGTGGAAGAGTATAGGGTCATGAGACTGTAAATATTGGAATCAGATTATGATGAATACATGTTTGCTATGTAAAGAAGTACAGGTGTGTGTTTATTATTTTTGAAATGAAGAAAAATGGGCTTAAAGCAAAAAAAAAAAAAAAAAGTGGCATGGTCCATCAGGAGGAAAATTCTGGCAGAATTTTGACTCCTGGAAGGAGGAAGAGAAGCTAGAAGATCAATTAGGTGTCCCTTGTAAGAGACCAGGTGAGCAGTAGATGAAAATGACCAGATGCAAAGCAGAGGTGATGAGACAAAGATAAGAGAAGGGAATGAAGAGATAGTTACGAAGCATACGTGGCAAAGCGATGGAAATCTACCACNGGAAGGAGGAAGAGAAGCTAGAAGATCAATTAGGTGTCCCTTGTAAGAGACCAGGTGAGCAGTAGATGAAAATGACCAGATGCAAAGCAGAGGTGATGAGACAAAGATAAGAGAAGGGAATGAAGAGATAGTTACGAAGCATACGTGGCAAAGCGATGGAAATCTACCACCCAGTGGAAGTAGTAAGGGCAATGCTGGCTCTCACAAAGTGTGATTGGAAGTTAGGGGAGAGGAATTCAGTTGAGCCTGGGGGTGGGCAGAGGAGATGACACTTCAGTGGAATCTTAAAAGAAAGAAGGAACAAAGTTACTTGAAGTAGAGAAATTGTGGCAGCAAGGCTCTCCGAACACTGGAGATAATCAGAGAAAAGACATGAATGTGAGAAACAGATTGGCTGCTGCATTGATTCTAGGTGCTGTGCCTCTTATAGGGTAAGAAAGTCTATTGGGAGGCAAGGTATAAAGGAACCAGTCAATGGAAGTCTCTGGGTGATTTTCCTCATCATTTCTTTCCCTAAATTTTCATTTTCACATTTACGTAAATCTTTATGCCCGGACCAATGTTTTGTCCACTACTTATACTTTTTTCCTTTAAAAATATACTCAGAACTTCTGTCTTTAAGGATAGCCATCCTAATATCATGTTCTTGAGAGAAATTTATATAGATTTGGACTCATTAAAATTATATACCACTGTTTTGTACTCTTGTAATACACAGTTTATTAAGTCAGCACATATCTAGCCAGTAGAAGGGAAGAGTCAAGATGCCGTTCATGGCTCCCACTGGAGTTCAACACACTCATGTGTTCTCTTTTTGACCCATGTTAAAGAAAAAGACAGCACCTCATAGCAGGTCTTTATAGTTCTACAGAAGTATACTGCCATGTTTGACTATTTCTTCTTGAGCTTTGTTTTCTGAAAAAAAGAAAGCAGGAAAAGAATAAACTTTATAGTGTGTGAGCTAAATAATATATTCTAAAGTGCTTTAGCTCAGAGATTTACATAACTTTTTGAGCATATGCCATAGTTAAAATCAATTTCCTTTCATTAAAAGTCTCAAAGTTAATTAATTTAGCTAAGAATTGGGGATAAAATGACAAACATGGCAACAATTCCCCAATCTAATTAAATAGCGGTTAGGATCTAAAAAACAGCTCTGTACTGAAAGTTTTAAAACCGGAATCACAGAAATTTATCTGCCTTTGTGTTCAATAGCCCATCATATCCTTTCTTAATTGGAAGTTTAGGTCTGATCACTGGGGTATAGGCTCAGAGACCAAAGATTAACTCTTTAGGATTATCAAAATCAATAGTCTAAATTTTAATAACAGCAACCAGAGCTTCAGACATAGTATAACAAGGGTTTTAGAGCCAGTGGTGTATAATATTAACTTCAATTTAGCACCCTTAATCCTGGTAGGCTTGCCACTCTTGACAATCTCCCCTGACTGAGAATTTCCCCTGGATAGTCCCAAATATCCTAGTCTGAAGGCTGAGGGTAGTTATAAATATATGAATGTAATCTTCATGTGTGTTTTATATATATATATATATACATATATATATATACACATATATGTAAGAGTTTGCAGATACAGTATTTCACCCATATTAGAATTAATATCTTGGTATGTAAGAGAAGACTTCCCTGGTAGCTCAGACAGTAAAGCGTCTGTCTACAATGAGAGAGACCTGGGTTCGATCCCTGGATCGGGAAGATCGCCTGGAGAAGGAAATGGCAATCCACTCCACTACTATAGCCTGGAAAATCCCATGGACAGAGGAGCTTGGTAGGCTACAGTCCATGGGGTCGCAAAGAGTCAGACACNTGGAAGGAATGATGCTAAAGCTGAAACTCCAGTACTTTGGCCACCTCATACAAAGAGTTAACTCATTGGAAAAGACTCTAATGCTGGGAGGGATTGGGGGCAGGAGGAGAAGGGGACGACAGAGGATGAGATGGCTGGATGGCATCACTGACTTGATGGGCATGAGTCCGAGTGAACTCCGGGAGTGGTGATGGACAGGGAGGCCTGGTGTGCTGCGATTCATGGGGTCGGAAAGAGTCAGACACTACTGAGTGACTGAACTGAACTGAACTGATTTAGGTCATAACTGAATGGTCTAGTGATTTTCCCTTCTTTCTTCAATTTCAGTCTCAATTTGGCAATAAGGGCTTCATGGTCTGAGCCACAATCAGCTCCCAGTCTTGATTTGGTGACTGTATAGAGCTTCTCCGTCTTTGGCTACAAAGAATATAATCTATCTGATTTTGGTACAATAGTAGATATAATGGTCATCTGTGTTAAATTCACTAATTCTAGTCCATTTTAGTTTGCTGATTCCTAGAATGTCGATGTTCACTCTTGCTATCTCCTGTTTAACCACTTCCAATTTGCCTTGATTCATGGACCTAACATTCTAGATTCTTATGCAATTTTTCTATTTACAGCATCAGACCTTGCTTCTATCACCAGTCACATCCATAACTTGGTGTTGTTTTTGCTATGGCTCCATCTCTTCATTCTTTCTAGAATTATTTCTCCACAGATCTCCATTTAAAATACTTTATTTTATTTTTTTTTTCTATAGAGTTAACTAACAGAGTAGAAGCAGTGAGATGGAAGAGTAAGAGTAACTTTCACTTAATTTTCAAAAGGTACTAACTGATTGTATTTCAGAGTGTAAATAATCATAAGTTGAAAACTTCAAGGTTTGTGATAAAGAGAATGCTGGAATTAAGAGTATACCTAAGTTAGTAGTGCCTGCAGGAATCCATGACTCTTCCCTACAGAAATGACCGTAGCTGTCAACATTTTAATATGTTATCCTTTTTCTATATTGAAGGACAGTCATCTTACAAAATTAGAATCATATTTTACATGGAGCTTTTTTTTTTTTTAATTTCTGCTCTTTTTTACCTAAGGTTCATATTTTGTGACTCGACATTAATAATAAGTCCTAAAATAATGATTTTAAATGGCTGTAGAACACAAATTGTTATACTCATTCTCAGTTTTGTAGACAATATAAACAACTTTATATAAAAATATTCGTTTGTCTCACTGAGGAGTTTCTTAACAAAAGAGTCTGCCTTCCTTACGAAAGAATCATTGACTTAGCACTTCCTTAATTCAACGTTACAGAGAATCCTTCCCAGCTCAGAGCCTGTTCACTGGCAGATTCCTCTCTGGAAGTGTTGTCTCCTATATGTTATCATGATAGACCTATACATTGTGCTTTAGTTACTGCTCTAACACTATCATACCAGAGATATGTTTCCCTGAGCACCTATTCAAAATATAATGCCCACCACCTCCAAATTCATTCATTATCCCTTTGGTCCACGTTAGTTTTCATCTTAATGTTTAGCAGTTCCTAATATGGTATGTTCACTTGTTTCTTGTCTCCCTTTCCCTCCTAGAGTCTGAGCTAAATGAGAACAGAGATTCTATTTTGTTAAACACTTTATCCCCACTGCCTCAAACAATGCCTGGCACATAGTAAGTGATGGAGAAATATCTGTTTAATAAAAGGATAAATAAAAAGAAAAAATGCAGGAGTCTTTTTGCATGTAAGCTAGTTGCTTTCCACAATGCTTGCTCCAATTTATATACTCATAAGCATAGAATAACCCACTTAGAATATTACTTTTAAAACTGTCAAACAATAGGAAATCTTGTACTATATTTCAATGTTACTGTAGCTTTTATTTCTTTTATCTCTTCTTTGAATTATCTGTTCCTTTTATATTTTTCATCAAGGTGTTTGTTTCTTTCAAAGAATGTGCTAGAGTCTGTATGCATTATATTGAAATTTTTCATATTTTTATAGGCATTTCCCTTTTTCATAGCATTCTCTCAATTTTTCCTTATGCTTTATGACATCCTAGATACAATGAGTGGAACTGATTATTTTAGGATTTCTTCCAATGAGCTCACCTACACTGTTGCTATAGAGTTCAAACTTGTCTCCCTATTTTTTTAAAATTTGTCATCCTTATTTCAGTGACTTTTTTGGAGAGTCTTTTTTTCTTAATATTTATTTCTTTGCCTGTGCTGGTCTTTGTGTGGCAAGCAGCCTCTTTAGTTGCAGCATATGAACTCCTAGTTTTGGCACATGCGGTCTAGTTCCCTGACCAGGCATCAAATCCCAGCTTCCTGTCTTGGGAGCATGGAGTCTTAAACACTGGGCCATCTGGGAAGTCCCTGGAGTGTCATTTCTTATTTTCACTTCATTTTTTTCTTAATATCCCACTATTCTATTTTCTTTTTTAAAATGTGCATTTCCATTGTATTTTCTTTATTTTTATTTTAAGCCCCTTCCTTCTTGCATTATAGGGATTGGGATCATGTCTTCAAGAATTTTGCTTAAAATTCCTTTTTTAATATAGGATGTATTCAGTTATTGTTCTTCTTTGGGTAATGCTCTTTTTCCATTTTCTCCATCATATTCTAAAATATATATTGATATATTTTATTTTAATATATTTCTCCATCATATTTTCCCCAATTCCTCCATCATATTTTTATACACTTTCTATTTGTTTAACATTAAATTAGCTTATCTAAGATCATGTGTACACCCAGATGACACGTTGTTTTCTTACCATCCATTTCTTGCTGGTGAAATCCCCTTCTTGTCACTCCTGCTGGTTGACAGCTTGGCGTGTAGATCTCCAAGAAGCATACATGGAGTGTAATTTCACTCTCTAAAAAGTAAAGGTTGTCTCCTGTATCTCAAACCTTGTTGTTTCATAAGCAGGAAAACTGCAATTTCTAACATGTGCCTTTCTCCACTATCTTCTTACTTCTGCTACCATCTACATTGCTTTAACTAAAGTTTAGGGTATAAGATGTCACATGGTAATCTTCTCTCTCTCCCTTCCAATTTTCAAATACTAATGTCACAATAGGAAAAGATGGTACTGTGGGGATATGCCTTTATTTATACCAAGAAGCAGCACTTTCTATTGATGCGCAATAAAATCACAATAATC
>SJYA01000064.1:820652-927527 GCA_006410615.1 Neotragus moschatus | reverse complement strand
AAAGTTATGACCAACCTAGATAGCATATTCAAAACCAGAGATATTACTTTGCCGACTAAGGTCCGTCTAGTCAAGCTATGATTTTTCCTGTGGTCATGTATGGATGTGAGAGTTGGACTGTGAAGAAGGCTGAGTGCCGAAGAATTGATGCTTTTGAACTGTGGTGTTGGAGAAGACTCTTGAGAGTCCCTTGGACTGCAAGGAGATCCACCCAGTCCATTCTTAAGATCAGCCCTGGGATTTCTTTGGAAGGAATGATGCTAAAGCTGAAACTCCAGTACTTTGGCCACCTCATACAAAGAGTTAACTCATTGGAAAAGACTCTAATGCTGGGAGGGATTGGGGGCAGGAGGAGAAGGGGACGACAGAGGATGAGATGGCTGGATGGCATCACTGACTTGATGGGCATGAGTCCGAGTGAACTCCGGGAGTGGTGATGGACAGGGAGGCCTGGTGTGCTGCGATTCATGGGGTCGGAAAGAGTCAGACACTACTGAGTGACTGAACTGAACTGAACTGATTTAGGTCATAACTGAATGGTCTAGTGATTTTCCCTTCTTTCTTCAATTTCAGTCTCAATTTGGCAATAAGGGCTTCATGGTCTGAGCCACAATCAGCTCCCAGTCTTGATTTGGTGACTGTATAGAGCTTCTCCGTCTTTGGCTACAAAGAATATAATCTATCTGATTTTGGTACAATAGTAGATATAATGGTCATCTGTGTTAAATTCACTAATTCTAGTCCATTTTAGTTTGCTGATTCCTAGAATGTCGATGTTCACTCTTGCTATCTCCTGTTTAACCATTTCCAATTTGCCTTGATTCATGGACCTAACATTCTAGATTCTTATGCAATTTTTCTGTTTACAGCATCAGACCTTGCTTCTATCACCAGTCACATCCATAACTTGGTGTTGTTTTTGCTATGGCTCCATCTCTTCATTCTTTCTAGAATTATTTCTCCACTGATCTCCATTTAAAATACTTTATTTTATTTTTTTTCCTATAAAGTTAACTAACAGAGTAGAAGCAGTGAGATGGAAGAGTAAGAGTAACTTTCACTTAATTTTCAAAAGGTACTAACTGATTGTATTTCAGAGTGTAAATAATCATAAGTTGAAAACTTCAAGGTTTGTGATAAAGAGAATGCTGCAATTAAGATTATACCTAAGTTAGTAGTGCCTGCAGGAATCCATGACTCTTCCCTACAGAAATGACTGTAGGTGTCAACATTTTAATATGTTATCCTTTTTCTATATTGAAGGACAGTCATCTTACAAAATTAGAATCATATTTTACATGGAGCTTGTTTTTTTTTTTTTTTAATTTCTGCTCTTTTTTACCTAAGGTTCATATTTTGTGACTCGACAATAATAATAAGTCCTAAAATAATGATTTTAAATGGTTGTAGAACACAAATTATTATACTCATTCTCAGTTTTGTAGACAATATAAACAACTTTATATAAAAATATTCGTTTGTCTCACTGAGGAGTTTCTTAACAAAAGAGTCTGCCTTCCTTACGAAAGAATCATTGACTTAGCACTTCCTTAATTCAACGTTACAGAGAATCCTTCCCAGCTCAGAGCCTGTTCACTGGTAGATTCCTCTCTGGAAGTGTTGTCTCCTATATGTTATCATGATAGACCTATACATTGTGCTTTAGTTACTGCTCTAACACTATCTTATCAGAGATATGTTTCCCTGAGCACCTATACAAAATATAATGGCCACCACCTCCAAATTCATTCATTATCCCTTTGGTCCATGTTAGTTTTCATCTTAGTGTTCAGCAGTACCTAATATGGTATGTTCACTTGTTTCTTGTCTCCCTTTCCCTCCTAGAGTCTGAGCTAAATGAGAACAGAGATTCTATTTTGTTAAACACTTTATCCCCACTGCCTCAAACAATGCCTGGCACATAGTAAGTGATGGAGAAATATCTGTTTAATAAAAGGATAAATAAAAAGAAAAAATGCAGGAGTCTTTTTGCATGTAAGCTAGTTGCTTTCCACAATGCTTGCTCCAATTTATATACTCATAAGCATAGAATACCCCACTTAGAATATTACTTTTAAAATTGTCAAACAATAGGAAATCTTGTACTATATTTCAATGTTACTGTAGCTTTTATTTCTTTTATCTCTTCTTTGAATTATCTGTTCCTTTTATATTTTTCATCAAGGTGTTTGTTTCTTTCAAAGAATGTGCTAGAGTCTGTATGCATTATATTGAAATTTTTCATATTTTTATAGGCATTTCCCTTTTTCATAGCATTCTCTCAATTTTTCCTTATGCTTTATGACATCCTAGATACAATGAGTGGAACTGATTATTTTAGGATTTCTTCCAATGAGCTCACCTACACTGTTGCTATACAGTTCAAACTTGTCTCCCTATTTTTTTTAAATTTGTCATCCTTATTTCAGTGACTTTTTTGGAGAGTCTTTTTTTCTTAATATTTATTTCTTTGCCTGTGCTGGTCTTTGTGTGGCAAGCAGCCTCTTTAGTTGCAGCATAGGGACTCCTAGTTTTGGCACATTCGGTCTAGTTCCCTGACCAGGCATCAAATCCCAGCTTCCTGTCTTGGGAGCATGGAGTCTTAAACACTGGGCCATCTGGGAAGTCCCTGGAGTGTCATTTCTTATTTTCACTTCATTTTTTTCTTAATATCCCACTATTCTATTTTCTTTTTTAAAATGTGCATTTCCATTGTATTTTCTTTATTTTTATTTTAAGCCCCTTCCTTCTTGCATTATAGGGATTGGGATCATGTCTTCAAGAATTTTGCTTAAAATTCCTTTTTTAATATAGGATGTATTCAGTTATTGTTCTTCTTTGGGTAATGCTCTTTTTCCATTTTCTCCATCATATTCTAAAATATATATTGATATATTTTATTTTAATATATTTCTCCATCATATTTTCCCCAATTCCTCCATCATATTTTTATACACTTTCTATTTGTTTAACATTAAATTAGCTTATCTAAGATCATGTGTACACCCAGATGACACGTTGTTTTCTTACCATCCATTTCTTGCTGGTGAAATCCCCTTCTTGTCACTCCTGCTGGTTGACAGCTTGGTGTGCAGATCTCCAAGAAGCATACATGGAGTGTAATTTCACTCTCTAAAAAGTAAAGGTTGTCTCCTGTATCTCAAACCTTGTTGTTTCATAAGCAGGAAAACTGCAATTTCTAACATGTGCCTTTCTCCACTATCTTCTTACTTCTGCTACCATCTACATTGCTTTAACTAAAGTTTAGGGTATAAGATGTCACATGGTAATCTTCTCTCTCTCCCTTCCAATTTTCAAATACTAATGTCACAATAGGAAAAGATGGTACTGTGGGGATATGCCTTTATTTATACCAAGAAGCAGCACTTTCTATTGATGCGCAATAAAATCACAATAATCCATGTTTTGGCCGGGGGAGAGGATCCATTAATCAGAATACAGTTAATCAAAAAATGTTGACATACTTTCTTGACTTTCAAATGAATAGGACTAGTCTGTCTACATGTATAGACCACCCAATGTTTTTTTCTTAGTCCAATAGCATTAGCTTTAGAAGAATGGTAAATAACTTGTCTCTTTAAACTTAGTTTTTAGTATTGTTATAAGACGTGTTTTTCTGTGTAGTAGAAAATTGGTTGAAATCAACTTATGATGGCAGGTGTTAAAGAAAACTGGCAATTTGATAGTAGCGTTTTTTAAGCCTTTCATTTTAGTTCGTCTGTTCCTCTATCCAAAAGTGACTACCTTTCAAAACATTGCAAGGAAAAATGTATAGATATAGAATAAAATTATTATGGGAAATTTCAACACCACATAATGTCATTAATATTTTGTCATTATTATACAAGGCTTAGAAATTTTCCTTATAACTTCATATATAAATATCATACTCTATCATTTTGAATGTCTTTTTAATTAACTGAAAGATAATTTAAAATTATCTTTATTTTTATTATGTATTCTAACTTCATATCTGTAAATACAAAAATCTGGTGGTAAAACTACCTAAACTATTAAATTTCTTTTCAAGTTAGTTGAATTCAGCAAAAATTATCTGAAGTTTTTGTTTAAATTACCATGGCGTATAGAGTAGTAGACTTTGTCTCTATAAAACTTAGATGGAACTGAGGGGGGAAACAAATTGACAAACTATTTCCAATGCTATCCTAGTAGTAATCTTTTTGATGAAAGAGACCACATTTCACAAAGTGGATTCTCTTCATAATCTGTCTGTAATTAAAATATATCTATGTTTGTTTTAGCCAACTGGCCATAAGAAAATATCCTACACTATGAATTCACTAAAGTTCTTTTAAATGGTGGTGTATATTTTGTTTTATGTAGGCTATCAACAACCCTTCTGCACTTATCATAAAATCTTTTGTTTTTAGCATGCTGAAATTGCTGCATAAGAAGCCAGATCCTTGGAGTGATGACTATAAACTTCTAATGTTTAAGACTGGTGACCTCGTTGACTATTAGGAGCTAGTTGTTCAGTTCAGTTCAGTCGCTCAGTCATGTCTGACTCTTTGCGACCCCATGAATCGCAGCACGCCAGGCCTCCCTGTCCATCACCAACTCCTGGAGTTCACTCAGATTCACGTCCATCAAGTCGGTGATGCCATCCAGCCATCTCATCCTCTGTCGTCCCCTTCTCCTCCTGCCCCCAATCCCTCCCAGCATCAGAGTCTTTTCCAATGAGTCAACTCTTCGCATGAGGTGGCCAAAGTACTGGGGTTTCAGCTTTAGCATCGTTCCCTCCAAAGAAATCCCAGGCTGATCTCCTTCAGAATGGACTGGTTAGATCTCCTTTCAGTCCAAGGGACTCTCAGGAGTCTTCTCCAACACCACAGTTCAAAAGCATCAATTCTTCGGCACTCAGCCTTCTTCACAGTCCAACTCTCACATCCATACATGACCACAGGAAAAACCATAGCTTGACTAGATGGACCTTAGTCGGCAAAGTAATATCTTTGCTTTTGAATATGCTATCTAGGTTGGTCATAACTTTTCTTCCAAGGGGTAAGCATCTTTTAATTTCATGGCTGCAATCACCATCTGCAGTAATTTTGTAGCCCAGAAAAATAAAGTCTGAGAGAACAAGAAAACAAAACTTGTTCTTTATAACAGATTAAAATGGAATATAGAATTATAGGATGGTGTTAAATCATGGAATTTCTGAAGACTAGGCACTTTTTAAGCAATAATTAATAATTCTTTTTTTTTTAGTAGTTAGAATTCTTGATTTTTCCGCATCTCTATTGCCTACATATACTCAAATACTTTGGAATAATATGTGGTTTCAACATATAAAAATGTTACAACTGAATCGCTAAAAGGTGCCAAGACTTTATGATTACTGTCATTGTTATTTCTAGTATTATCTAACTTTTATATTTAGTTTTATTTTTTATTGTTACTATAGGGGAAAAGTTTTAAGGATAAGTTTTTTTTTTTTNTCAAATACTTTGGAATAATATGTGGTTTCAACATATAAAAATGTTACAACTGAATCGCTAAAAGGTGCCAAGACTTTATGATTACTGTCATTGTTATTTCTAGTATTATCTAACTTTTATATTTAATTTTATTTTTTATTGTTACTATAGGGGAAAAGTTTTAAGGATAAGTTTTTTTTTTTTGAGATATAGTTGACATATAACATTCTATTAGTTTTAGGGATACAACATAGTGATTTGATATTTATATTAACTGATTTTTTTTTAACTTAGAGGCAATGCTAAATTAAATCTATCAATGACTCCTATGAATATTGGGGAAAAATGGAAATTCATTTCTTCCCTAACCTCCATTCATAATTAATTTTAACACCTTAATTACTAAATTCTCTATTACTTCATTTTTCAAAATTTATCCTATCCACTAGATAATATTATCTGATCCTATTTCTCTCACCTGCTTTATTCATTCTTGGATTTTTGATTTGTCTTATTTTAGTAAGATAATGTCCATTTTGAAGATAATGCCACTGGCCAACTAAAGGTTCATGGGATCGAAGTGCCGAGTTCAGCATCCAGATGTGATATTACCATTCCTATAGGAAGTTGCACCAGATGATGTTTTGTGGCTTCTCCAAGTAAAGCGGGTGAGAGAAACATGGATGTGGCAGATTCATCATTTTAATGGTGGCTAAGGAGGTGCTTAGGCTTCCCCTGTGGCTCAGCAGTAAAAGAATCCACCTGCAATGCAGGAGCCGCAGGAAATGAGGGTTCAATCCCTGGGTTGGGAAGATCCCCTGGCGGAGGGCATGACAACCCACTCCAGTATTCTTGCCTGGGGAATCCCATGGATAAAGGAGCCTGGCTGGCTAGTCCCTAGGGTCGCAAAGAGTCCGACATGACTGAAGCAACTGAGCANTGCAGGAGCCGCAGGAAATGAGGGTTCAATCCCTGGGTTGGGAAGATCCCCTGGCGGAGGGCATGACAACCCACTCCAGTATTCTTGCCTGGGGAATCCCATGGATAAAGGAGCCTGGCTGGCTAGTCCCTAGGGTCGCAAAGAGTCCGACATGACTGAAGCAACTGAGCAGGCAGGCATGCACTGGGGGGCTGGTCATTGTCTATATAATTGCTATAAAATGCTATACAACTCTGTAATTGGATTATAGTCTTCAAAAGCATAAATTTGATTTGAAATAAAATTCCATCATATTTTTGTGTCATTATCTTATTGATGATGGTGGTGGCTATTATTTTTAAAGTGTTTTTCTTTGAAGAATATGCAAATAATGTATGAAGTTCAAACAAACCTGCAGTTTTAAAAGATTACTTTTCTCTTGAGTGTTTCACTTGTTTTCTGCAATTTTGTACTCTCATTTTTATGTGTATTTTAAAGAGAGGAAGCATTTGTCTTAACTAGAGAACAAAACAAAATTTAATTAAAGTAGTTATGAAAATAAGAGAAATTGTGACGTTAAGATAATATGTAATATTGAAAGAGTTTAAAATAACTATTCCTATCTCCCCAAGTGGTATGATTTCAATTTCCCTAAGCTTTGAGAACTTTGTTTATAGTTGCTTAACTTTGCGATTAGATATGTTAGTATCTTTAAAGAGAATGAAGCTAAAACAAAACCTAAGAACCAAAGTTATTAAGTGATATCTGTGACTATACAATGCATTAGTTATTTTGTCATTTCTACATTCCCAGCTTGGGATTTAATATAAAAGAAATACTTCTCTGCTTTGTTATAAAATTTGACCCAACATGGAAAAAATACATTGTCTTGGACTTCTTAATAGGAAAAAAAAAAAAAAAATCTTTGACTGAATTACGAGTTGTTCCTGAAAAAAGAAATTTGGAATATTTATTTACCTTTCATCTATTTCATTTCTTCAGCATAGTTTTTCTTAAAAGTATTTCTAGATAGTAGTGTCTGCTTGGTTTTGGTTATCTTAGCTGTAATAAATAGACTTGGGACCCCCGAAGGCACACCCCACACACTTATGCTGTGTGACCTAAGGTCACAAGTAATGGCTGCAAGCTAATTGATTGAGAAAGGCTTGTCTGGAGGGGCCTCTTTGCGTCCTCCCTTTACATTCCTAAGTTCTGTGAAAGAGGCACTAGCAGCTCAGACTGGCAAGGAAGGAAAAAAAGAGAGGAAGTTTCTCTGCGTTCTGATTACATTCTGAGTTCCCTGTAGTGAGCTTAACTTCTCTCCACCCACTTCTTACCAAGAACTCTCTCACTTGAAGGTGAACAACTTAAAGTCTGAGCTCAGAGAGTTACCCGAAAAGTGATTTGAGTATTTACTGAACTGAAAGAACAAGTTACCTACTTCAGGCGGTGGGAAGCGCATGGAAATTATATTAGAACTTCAGCAAAGTGCACAGCTGCATAATACAGAAGCCGAGACTCAGATTGACAGGCAAATAAGCCAGCTCGTGGAAGGGGCCTCTGGGTGGCAGCTCTGGGCTATTGGGTGTTGGACAACTATAGGCAAAACTGAAATGGAACAGGGGCAGAAAATAACACACTTTAACGCTGCGCAACCGTTGCTTTCTCATGGTGAGTGCAGATTTAAGATACTATTTAAAATATACTTTCTATGCTGTAAAACAAGAAATCGTTTGTCCTTTGAGGGAAAAATATAGCAGGAGCATTTCTTAAAAGTTCGTAGGCGATCTGGTTTTGTTTCTGCTTGATCTCACATTAAACTTGGCAGTGCTCACGGAGAAATACACTATTTGTATTGTCTTGCATGTCCTGTTTCTTAAAATTGTCCTTTTGTTTAAATCATGCTTCTCTTCAAGCTGAATAAATATTGTTTTAAGCAAAGCATGTGTGGAATAGGTAATGAAGGAACCGTGGTGTGACGGAATACATGTAAACATTTCATTTAGTCCAACTTTGTGTCACTTCTCCCCGGCTTCACGTTTTGCCACCTTATCTCAGGAATATATAGCACAGTCTGTATGAAGAGAGCTTTGTGTGAGAATTCCAGCAAGTTAAAGGGTCAGGGCCTGTGTGTTATCTGACTGCCAGTGAGACTCACTAGGGTGTCCTCTGATTTTTAATCGAAAATGGGGGGGAAAGTGCATCTTTACATATTAAAAAGTAAGTGTGTTATGATTCCAACAGTTGCCTCCTTATAGTTTATGCATGTTATTCCTGGCAAAAGATTGTGTAAGCTTCTTTTGAGAAGCAACGTGCAAACTTCTTTTGTTTCTTTTTGCCTGGTTTGCTCATATTTCATGGCAGAAACTTTGCACATTTTTTTTTTTTAATTATCATGAAACAATGCTGAGGAATTTTTAATCTCAGTGCAAATATACTGGAAGTTAGTAAGCTTGCTTTTTCTGGGGGGGAAAAATACCTCACTGTAAATTGTGCTTAATTCATAGTTTAGCTACATTTAAAATCCTGTTTTAAATGTGCTTTTGTTAAACAAAAAAATAAAAATTAGTCTACAGGGAGTACTCCCAGAATGTTATAGAAGAGATTCTTCTGCAAAAACTGCCAAGTCAGTATTATAATTTTTATAAGTGCCAAAGTATTATTGTTATTGTTGACATTGTTTAAAAAGCAGTTTTATTAGCAAGATGATTAAATGTTACCAAATGAATGAGGGGGACAATGTATCTTCTGTATTGTTGATTTAATAGAATACAGAGTTCTGTATTGTAATTGTGCTTCATGTTCATTTATAATTTTTAAAGAGTACCTCTGCAACACAATTTTGAAAAATTATTTTAAAAATAAAATTTCCTAAACTCCTTATATTTTAATATTTATGGTTTCTGTTTGCTAAATTAAAAAAAAGAAAAAAAATATATTGGAGCAATTGTGAAACTATAAAACTTTACACTAAAAGGAGGAAAGCTTTTAAGAAAGAACAAATATGTTTTTACTTAGAGGGCAATTTTGAAGCATTACTTTGCTCTTCTTTTCTAAAGATTTCTGGAAAACTTTCAACTGTTGCAGAATTAAGTCATACTCTTGACTTTTATACAAAAACTATGAGGGTAATTATTTTGAGCTATTCTTATGATTTGATACAAGCTTCTTTCAACAACTGCAAAACGTGACTGACAAATCCCTCTCTAAGAGAACAAGTTCATTATGTCCGTCACCTGTTACATTCATTCTTTTTTTTTTTTTTGCCCAATACACAGTTTTTCACTGTTTATTAATGTTGCAAAGAAGTGAAAACCTTTATTTTTAAGAGAAAATGTTGAAGTGTTTATTTGCCTGAGCATTTTGAGGTTTTTAAAATTACGTTCTCATCAGAATCTCCCAATGTGTGATTAGTAAATAATGCTATTTGTTATGATCTTTATATAAATGGTCAAAACAGGAGACGTAAATTGAGTTTTTCTTTTAATATGTCCCAGTAAATAAAGTTAAGATATGACCGAAGCCCTAGAAAATTTCTCCCTTTGCTATGAATATTGTAAAAAAAATAAAAGTTTACAGCTTACCCATTCCCTTTCAACCATTCTGAGACGAAAAATTAAAGAGGACTTTATTATTCTCCTCAGTTAGAATCTCTAACAGCAACTCAGGAAATTAGCCTGCTTTGGGGAGGGGCTACAAAGAATGGGGTTCCCTCTAATGGAAGTATATGAATTGTGATAAACATAGGATAAGAAGATGTACTGCTAAGTTTTACTAACATTTAATCTTAAGCTACTATCTTCAGCTCTTTCCATTCGCATTCATTTATTGATTGATTACTGAGGTGAAGGCATATTTTAAAACCTTTTACAATCTTTGGTAGCATTATTTTTAAACCATGATTTTAAGAAGGTATATATTTTCTTATATAAGGCCATTTTTTCCACAGATGGTTAAAATTTGTATTAGATTAATAGGAAACAATGGAAATATGTTCACAAATTAATATGCAGTTATCTCTCTGATTCCCATATAAAACATATTTGTGATTAACTGTCTTTTCCTTATATTATTGTATCATATCAGATTAAATGTGATTGGATTACTATATCACACACACACACACACACACAGAGTGTATGTGTATGGGTGTGGGTGTGTTTGCACTTGTGAGCTCACTGGACAGAGTGACCGAGTGGCCTGGGCATATGCTGGGGTTATGACACTCTTTGACTTACTTCCTTAAATCTCATGGTCACTAAATATCAGGGTTTGCTCTGTACGCTGGTAGCAGTAGACATCTGTTGCAGTGAATTTATGCCTTCTCTATGGAGGATGAACACCATATTGGCTGTGTTTTTGTTTCGATTACATTCATCAATTTGTTTTTTAAGATGAATTATTCTATCGAAATAGAGGACAGAATCTACAGAATTAGATTCTATCATCTCTGACAAATTATGAGTTCTCCAAGACTCTCATAGAGAGTGGCCGTATGGTTTTTATTATCCTCCTTATAAGGTAGAAAGCATGGTCAGTGTTCATTTTTCTAGACGCTTTGATCTTAGGAGTAACATCTTTCTTAAATTGTGGAAATTTTAAGAGTTTTCATTTCAAATATGCCTTCTTTTACCATTAGCTCTAATCTCTTTCTCTAGAATGTCTTAGTATATATATGTTGAAGCTTCACAATATATCATACATATTTCTTAAGTTGTCTTTCATAATATAATCTTTCTGTGCTGTGATTTTTTTGTGTGTGAATTACTCATTTTTTGGGTGTGTGGATTACTTCCAATTTACTAACTCTTGTTTTGACTGTATCCATTCCAGAATTCTTTTTGACTATATTTTCATTTTCTCCCCTGGGAATTCTAATTAATTCTTATACCACTTTTATTGTTTTCTTCTCTACTAACTTTCTTGTAAATTTTGTTGATGATATTTCTAGCTTCATTTCTTCAAGGCTTCTAACATGCTTATTTTGAAATTCTGAAATTGATCTATTATTTTCATGTCTCTAGAATGACTTCATTGACTGATTCTGTAAAAAATTTTCCTCATAGTCTTTTTATATGGTTTTACATGTCTTGGAATTTTGGTTTTCAGGCTCAACTTGAGTGAGAGGGATTTTTAAAAATTCTTTAAATTTCTCTTTCTTTGTTAGCNCTCCAGTATCCTTGCCTGGAGAATCCCATGGACAGAGGAGCCTGGTGAGCTACATTCCATGGGGTTGCAAAGAATCGGACATGACTGAGAGTCTGACACGACTAGTATGTTGTATATCTTAAATTTATAAAATGTGATATGTCAATTATATTTCAGTAAACCTGGAGTTAAAAAAAAACAATCTGTAGTTGGCCAGAAAAGAACCCTTGAGAAAATCAGTATTTAAGGAACAAATAGAGAAAGAGGAGTTCAAAAGGAAATAAAGAATGACCAGAAAAATAGCAGAGAGAATCATAGAAACCAAGTGTGTTAAAAGCTTAGTAGTTAAAAGAAAAAGATTCCAAAACCAAGTTCCTCAAATAAAATAAAACTATTCTCTCATGCTGTAAGCCAGTCCATGTACGCCAGGGGACCACTCTGCTCTTCCAGGTCACTCAGGAACCCAGGAAGAGAAAAAGAACCAAAGCGCAGGGGCAGCATCCTGCCCTTAAATGCAAGACAGTCTAGAAATTATATATGATATTCTGCTCTGTTCTACTCACCTAAATTTAGTCACACAGCCATGGCTGGAAGCAAGAAAACTGGGAAATGTAGTGTCCACTTGGGTGGTCATGTGATTAGAAAGAGAGGAAGAATGAATTTTGGGAGAATAACCAGCAGTTGCTTCACCAACATTTTAAGTTAAAAAAACATTTAGTGATTAGAAAGGGGTATGTGTGTACATGTGTGTGTGTTTGTGTGTGCTGCTGCTGCTAAGTCACTTCAGTCGTGTCCGACTCTGTGCGACCCCATAGACAGCAGCCCACCAGGCTTCCCTGTCCCTGGGATTCTCCAGGCAAGAACACTGGAGTGGGCTGCCATTTCCTTCTCCAATGCATGAAAGTGAAAAGTGAAAGTGAATTCGTTCAGTCATGTCTGACTCTTAGCGACCCCATGGACTGCAGCCCACCAGGATCCTCCTCCCATGGTATTTTCCAGGCAAGAGTACTGGAGTGGGTTGCCATTGCCTTCTCCGTGTGTGTGTGTGTGTGTGTATATACCTATTTAATATATTTATTGAGCAATTTCTCTATTGGTCATTATACTGTGATCAAAGTGAAAGTGAAAGTCAGTCAGTCATGACCAACTCTGTGACCCCATGGACTGTGTAGCCTGCCAGACTCCACTGCCCATGGAATTCTCCAGACCAGAATAATGGAGTGGGTAGCTGTTCCTTTCTCCAGGGGATCTTCCCAAACCAGGGATCGAATCCAGGTTTCCTGCACTGCAGCCAGATTCTTTATCAGCTGAGCCACCAAGGAAGCTCCCCCTACTATGTGATAAGGTTATAACCATTAAAAAAAATTCACTATCAAGTAATTTATATTCTAGAAAGAAAAGATAGATTGAGTGAATTAACAAATAAATGTTTGTGGCATAATATTAGAAAGTAATATGTCTTAAGAAGAAAAAAATAGAAGTGCTATTTTCAGATACACCAGCCAGGGAACATCTATTATGCTAAAAATTAAAAAGAGTCCTTTGAAAGACAAAATATGGAGATCTCTCTCTTTAGGGAAAAATTCATAGTTGAGTTGAAAGTCTTGAATATTGGTTGAAAAAGGATGAGGAAAGTTGCTGATTAGGTGATTCAGAGTTAAAGGAGAGTTATCTTTTTAAGGATTTGGTGGAGAAAATTGACCATGATTATAGCCTAAAGAGAAAATGCGTGTAGAGATGAGGGTGTTGCAGGTCCTAGTGCTAGCACAACAGGAATGACTGATGGGCACTAGTGCAAATAGTTCAAGTAGGATGACCTCATTTTTTCTCAAGAATCAGGAAAGCTACTGAGAATGAGAGTTGTGTGGATTGTGTCAGTTTCTTGAGAAGAATTATGTAAGTGTAGAGTTGCTGTGGAAAGCCTCCAGCATATATGAAAAACCTTAAGTCTAAGAGAGAAGTGTGTCATGGGATTGACTCTGTGCTTGGATTACTCAGGATGCGGGCGATAGGCTAGATACTAGCAGTACTGTTAGTCACTCAGTCACGTCTAACTCTTTGAGACCCCATACCCTGTAGTCCGCCATGCCTGTCTGTGCATGGAATTCTCCAGGCAAGAATACTACAGTGTGTTTCCATTTCCTTCTCCAAGTAGGGTAGGTAAGAGAAATCATAACGAGAGTGCTTTAAGTCAGGGGGCCCCAACTCTGGGATCTAATACCTGATGATCTTAGGTAGATGATATAATAATAATAGGAACAAAGTGTCTGGTAAATGTAATGTACTGGAATCATCCTGAAACCATCCCTCTACCTCAGTCCATGTTCCATTGTCTTCCATGAAACAGATCCTTGGTGCCAAAAAAGTTGGGGACTACTAATTTAAGTGATGAAGAATAATGTCTATTCCAATGACAAAAGGAACGGTTTCCTTCAGGAGAGAAGAACTAGGTAACCACATGCAGTTCAAGATCAATCCTGAGTTTGTAAAGTGACTGAGAAATGTGTTTCAGGTTATAATTTTTTTTTTCAGGACAGGTTTCTTTTATATTAACTTGAAGTTTAGAATTCCAAATTTTTAACTTAGTTGACTTCCTCATTTTTAATGAATTGGTCTATTATGTAGGATTGTAAATTCACTGCCCCAGTTATGAAATCATGAAGACAAGTCGTAAAACTATT
Source organism: Neotragus moschatus (assembly GCA_006410615.1). Taxonomy (NCBI): domain Eukaryota; kingdom Metazoa; phylum Chordata; class Mammalia; order Artiodactyla; family Bovidae; genus Neotragus; species Neotragus moschatus. The sequence continues at coordinate 913,320 of SJYA01000064.1, read as the reverse complement.
AAGAAATTAAAACCATAAGTGAACATCTATTGAGTTGGCATTTGGTTTTTCTTTAACTAATATGCTGGACCCTAGTAGAAATACTGTTTTTATTTCATGGAATAACTAAGGAAATAGAAACTACTAGAAAAAACATGTAGTTTATAAGCTACTTATTAATTTTCTAAATGTTTAGCATCTCATGTGCCATCGTCTGTATTCCATTAATCCATAGATTAAATCATACAGTAGATAGCCCTTCTTGGCAGGTGTGTTTTTCGTGGCAAGTTGATTCTCTCTTTTCCATGTTTTGTCCTTTTTGTCTGGATATTTTCATGTGCCTACCTACACTCCATCTTTTTTTTTATCAAAAATGACATCAATATAGAGAAATCATGGCCAAGCCTATGAGGATTTTGTCTTTTGATGGTAATACCTTGACATTATGACATTGAGGCATTTTCTTCAAGCCTTTAAATTTCTTTTTATAAAACTATTCATAGTTTCTGTTAATTTTCTATTTCACGGGTTAATCCAAGACATATCTAATTTAGCTTTTTTGAGGTATTGTTGTTGTTTACTTGTCTCCAAGCCAGATCATTGTTCTTGTGCTCTGTTGTTCAGTCNTGGTAATACCTTGACATTATGACATTGAGGCATTTTCTTCAAGCCTTTAAATTTCTTTTTATAAAACTATTCATAGTTTCTGTTAATTTTCTATTTCATGGGTTAATCCAAGACATATCTAATTTAGCTTTTTTGAGGTATTGTTGTTGTTTACTTGTCTCCAAGCCAGATCATTGTTCTTGTGCTCTGTTGTTCAGTCGTGTCCGATTCTTTGTGACTCCACAGATGGAGGCCCACCGTGCTTCTCTGTCCATGAAATTCTCCAGGCAAGAATACTGGAGTGGGTTGCCATTTCCTCCTTCAGGAAATCTTTTCAACCCAGGGATCGAACCCACATCTCTTGTGTCTCCTGCACTGGCAGGCAGATTCTTTACCATTGAGCCACCTGGGAAGCCTAGTATTTACTTTTCCATGAAATATTTTTATTGGTTTGTCTTTCCTGTAAGTGCACGAGTGTCTGTATGATTTTAGTTTGACCTTTCAGTTGCATTAACCCGTTTTTTTGTCTTTTCTTTTTTGGGAGACATAGCTGATTTCTGCATTTGCATCTTATAATTTGTTCCTTTGAAATGAAATGCCTTTTTGCTTTCAGATCTCTGCAGAATCTTTCATTACTCTGATTGTACTGCCATTTCTTAGTGCTTTAAGGTTCTCCTACACTATTTATTCCCCGTTGCTAACACAGTCCACCCTTCAGCAGAATTTCACTCCAATTTCTGTGAAATATCTCCCTCAATAAAAAAGAGGTAAACATGGCAACCTCAAAACTAATTATGGCATTCTTCGACATCAGTATTTTCCATGTTAAATTCAGATATCTCATATATACCAATAATTGGCTTTCTTATTGGTCTCACCTTCTCAATCAATATTTTCTTGTCAGTCAGATGCAAATTAGTAGCATTAGATTTCATATGTTCTTGAAGGGAGGATATCACAATGCAATGTAGGAAGATTTTTACAATCAATATTCATTTGTACTGTTTATGCACTAGAAATTACATAGGGGAAAATGTCACAGGAATGTGGCTCAAAACATCCAGGTTTAGAACACTTTAATCAACATTTAGCATTCTTTTTTCCTGTGGATAGAAAAAATGATCAATGCTTACTAAATGTTATTAACCTTTTAATCACTGTTATGCATTTAGCAAATCAATTCAATTATCTGTTGGATGATTAGAAATGACTAGTTTGAAACAGAAATTTAGAAAAGCATACTGATGCTTGATACACATTCACAAACATGTACATGTAGGTTGATAGACACACATTATGGAATGCTGTATTATTTTATCTGCATAAATTACTGAAATACTTTGAATTGGATTCAGATAAAATGAATTCTGAATCGACAATTTCAGCAGACACAATCAAAGATGAGGAACCAAAGGCATAGTCTTTACAATTTTATTTTAAAAAGATTATTCATGAATCGTGAACCATGTAGCTTCAAAATAATGTTAACCTTCAGGAAAATTTGGCGAATTGACTTCCTCTAGTGCTTTTAGATTCAAGGGATTTGATTTTTTAAATAGGGGAAATTTGCATTTATCATACATTTTGGAACATAACATATATAGACAGATAGATACAAGACTCGGGACTTCCTGGGTGGCTCAGAGGTAAACAATCCACCTGCCAATACAGGAAACTTGGTTTCAATTCCTGGGTCAGAAAGATCCCCTAGAGGAGGAAATGGCAAACCACTCCAGTGTTCTTGCCTGGGAAATCCCATGGACAGAGGAGCCTGGTGGGCTACACTCCATGGGGTCACAAAGAGTCAGACAGGACTGAGCAACTGAACAACAATAAACACATAGATCAAAGATAACTAAAACAGCGTTGACTCTCTCAAAAAGTTCTTGCCTCACTTTAGTCCACTTCATTTTGCAAAAAGTGTGACTATTGTTTATAATGCTAGTATATCCCATCTATTTTTAATGTTTTCAGATAATCACTATTGAGCTTGATTAGCAATGGCAACCCACTCCAGTACTCTTGCTGGGAAGGTCCCATGGATGGAGGAGCCTGGTAGGCTGCAGTCCACGGGATCGCTAGAAGTCGGACATACTTTCATGCATAGGAGAAGGAAATGGCAACCCACTGTAGTATTCTTGCCTGGAGAATCCCAGGGACGGGGGAGCCTGGTGGGCTGCTGTCTATGGGGTCACACAGAGTCGGACACAACTGAAGCGACTTAGCAGCAGGAGCAGCTCTTTTTAGGATTAGCCTAAATGCTTTAACATTTTTACAGGGAAGAATGCTACATGTTGTGAATCAGCAGTTCAGGAACAGACTAGCTACATTCCCAGTCTCTCTCCAGCCACTCTGGCAGGTGCTTTGAGATCCACAGAAAAATATCTGAGGATAAATCCCACTCACAAGTAGTACAGTGACATTAGGATGGTTTAAGTAACAGTTTCTTTGACACTTTATAGAAAAGGCAGACTATAAAGACTCATTTATAACATGAAGTGTTATAAAACGAATGGTATGGAAATACATAACAAGGCAAAAACATTCTGAAAGACTTGATAATAAGCATTGTGTAAGAGCAAAGCATCTGCTAGGCCTTGAGTGATGGANTAACAGTTTCTTTGACACTTTATAGAAAAGGCAGACTATAAAGACTCATTTATAACATGAAGTGTTATAAAACGAATGGTATGGAAATACATAACAAGGCAAAAACATTCTGAAAGACTTGATAATAAGCATTGTGTAAGAGCAAAGCATCTGCTAGGCCTTGAGTGATGGAAAGGATTGAGACATATGGCTACAGATTTAAAGTCTTGCCAAATGGATTCAGTACTAGTGGGAAGGTCTACGGACAAATTCCATGTAGATGTAACAATACCTAGAAGAGTAAGTGTGTCCAAATGGAGAAACTTTGTGATACAAGCAATAGCACAGGGGTGGGTTCAACACTGGAGAAAAGGCCATTCTACTCAAAGCAGCGTCATTCCAGCAAGTCTATCCAAAAATAAGATAATTGCCACCATGATTTGTTATTTTCCACTGTAGTAATTAGATGATCAATCAGTAGTCTTAGGCTCATAAGGCCACATGTGCTGAAGTCATAGATAAAACCCCAGCATCTTAGAAGTTTAGACCTTAGAGCAGAGTCCAAGATGGTATTTTTGGGCACCTTTCTGCTCAGGATCCTTTCTCTTGCAAGTCCACCAATATCAACTCCCACAGCCCCAAATTATGAGTTCACACATCAGGGGATCATACAGTTCTGGTGGGGAAGTGTTGTCATTAATCCTACCCATACTCTGAGTTCTTCAGAACTCAGCCACATGACCATACTTTACTCAAGTGAATCTGGGACATATGGTCTATCTGTGTCCCTGAAACAAAAACCTGAACCACTTATTCAAATAGCATGTTTCTTTTGTAATTACAAATCTTCAAGTCAGGTACTGTGGAGAACACCTTTATGGGTAAGACATACTTTCTGCCATCAAATTCTACAGTAGAATTATACATAAATAAATGTTAGTGTGAGGCCAGATGTATTAGATTCTGTATTAGAGGGGTAAAGAGTCTCTTACAAAGGAAAAACTCCCTTGAAGAGGCAAGGTTTGAGCAGAACTTGAACCATAGTTGGGGGCTCACCACCAGGCAGCCATGGAGAGCATGAACACTGACAAGGTAACTGGTAGTTGTCAAACATTCTGTTGGGTGTAGAGATAAAGATGTTGGAAGACACTAGGGGATGACAATATAACACCCTAAGCACTCTGTTACGGCTCTTTGGGTGGCTCAGATGATAAAGAATCTGCCTGCAACGCAGGAGACCTGGGTTCAGTCCCTGGGTCAGGAAGATTGCCTGGAAAAGGAAATGGCCACCCACTCCAGGATTCTTGAATGGAGAATTCCATGGACAGAGGAGCCTTCAGTCCAGGGGGTCACAAAGAGTCAGACACAACTGAGCAACTAACACTTTCACTTTCATGTTTAACACAGTATTTTTCATTCAGGAGTCATTGCAAAATCTGCAGCATATGCTTAAGAAAGAAAGCAGTGTTCAGAATATGTTAGTATGGAAAGAAATTAGGAAGAGAGTAACAGGGAGCTACTTGGATTAAGGCAGTGGGAATGAAAATGAGAGAACAGTTAATCCAAAAACATTTGAAAAAAGTGGATTTGAGATTGTTTGTGTTGGTGAGTATATCCAGAGATTTTTGCATTCCACTGACAGAATGTTCTTGATGGTTAATCCTTGGGAATTATTTGAAGAGTTCAAAGAGCACTTGTGGTTGATCTCATTAGCTAAGGGACTGGTAACAGCTGCCAAAGCAAGAACTTTTTCGGGGTTTGAGCAATGACATCTCTGGAGGCCTTGAACTTGAGAAGAGCAACAGTGTAGTAACAAATTACCATATTTTGAAAAACAATTTCAAGCAATATTAATGTGCCATTAAAATAGAAGTTTGTTATTAGGATAAGTGATTCAAATTTTTCTTTCAGGGTCACAAATAGATCACATTTCCCAGATTCACTTGAGCAAAATATGGCAATGTGGCTGAGTTCTGTAAAACAGTGTGAGTTTAATCGATGTACACTGGTTCCACATCAGAACTGTGTGAACTCATAACTGAAAAGCAATTTCATAACAAGAAATAATACAAGTTAGATCCCCTTCCATCCTTTCAGCCCTAAGCAAATATATTTCTTTTATTTCTAAGTACCTTCCCTTGACCAAATTCTCATGCCACATTCAGGTAATTAACTTTAGAGAGTTTGAAGTCTCCATGAGTTCTTTTAGTTCTGTGTTACTTGGTGAAGAACAGGGTAGGAATTCAGTTCTTCTCAAGTGGCACATGAAGTCTCCTCTGTATGTTCAAGAATATTCATTACTTAAAATGCTCTCCAGGAATGAGTGTTTTGAGGGCCACTTCTCCCCGTTTCTTATGATGCAAGTATTTAAATGTTTGAGAAGTAATATAGCCTCTTGAACTCCCAATAGACTTGCTAGCAATAATTTAACAGATGTAAAGATCAAAAAATGTTGGTGGAGAATAGTTGAAGCCTGGTTTCCAGGTGCTGTACTCTAAGGGAAATTTTCCATTAACTACTGAAAACTGTACTCCTCCTAGAAAATACTCAAACCCTTTTAAGGTCAAAACAGAAGATCTTTATCAATTCCTGCAGAGAAGAGGTAAAAAAGTTTAGATGACAACCGTGCCATTATAATTAATGTGTAATTTTTAGATTGATAATTTACTTTAAAATTACTCCAACTTTCAATGAAATCATCTTACTTCCATTAAGCAAATTTTATGCTATGTTTAAAATAAGTTGTGACTACCAATTGGAAATACAGTACAGTAGCAACATTCAGATGAAAATGCATTAATTAAAATAAAAGTTTGAATCTCATAATACATTTTTCAAATGGTTTCAGTTACAATAATGGTTAGCATTTATGAATTCTTAAAATGCTTTGATCTAATGTGTAGTTTTCCATTTACTAATGAATACATTTTTTTAATTAACTTATTTTTTATTGAATGATAATTGCTTTACAGAATTTTGCTGTTTTCTGTCAAACCACAACATGCATCAGCCATAGGTATTCATAAATCTCTTCCCTTTTGAAACTCCCTCCCATCTCCCTCCTCACCTCTCTAGGTTGATTAGCCAATGGGAATTTGCTGTATGGCTCAGGATACTAATGGATACATTTTGAAAACTGAAAAGAGGGCAGGATATCCTAAAAGTGTCTGAGATTACATTTGTTCTGTCTTGTTGATTGATGGTATTCTTTTGGTAAAGTGAGTGGAAAAAGACTGATTAGTTATCAGAAAATATGGCTTTAGCTTAGGTTATTCTCCGGTTGAACGTGAAATTTGTCTGAGTTCATAGTTTTCATCTATGATAAGCACTCTATCCCCTGCATAGAGTTATTCTGAGGACAAAATTATGTTTCAGCATACACAGAGAAAGGTATGAAGTACTCTTGGGTCTCTCCAGTGTTTTTATACTATTGGCCTACTCTGCTGACTTCATCCTCATGTCCTATGTTGTGTCTTTTGGTCATTCAAAGCTCTGTAAAGTAGTCTTTGAACCAAGACTACCAGTCTAAATTTTCACCACCTGGGAGAATGATACAGTTGATCCATTTCTCTAAAGTAAAATACTGGATCAGTGATAAGGACAAAAAAACAAAGGAATTGTATTCTATAGTTGGCTGCTGCCATAGAATTATTATTTTTTCCCATATTGCAATTATTAGAATATCATACCACTCTACTTAAAACCACCCACTCAGTTCAGCTCAGTTCAGTTCAGGTGCTCAGTCGTGTCTGACTCTTTGCGACCCCATGAATCGCAGCACGCCAGGCCTNTGAGTAATACTCCATTGTGTATATATACCACAGCTTTCTTATCCATTCATCTACTGATGGACATCTAGGTTGTTTCCATGTCCTGGCTATTATAAACAGGGCTGCAATGAACATTGGGGTACATGTGTCTCTTTCAAGGATTTATCTTCTGATTCTTTTACAAGAGTAGAATTTTCATTCACCTGTACTTTTTTCCCAAAGAGAAAGACCTTAAGTTTCCTAATGTGCCTAGAAAATATTAAGTACTTTAGCTACTCTTGTAATTTTTCCCTTGCTTGTCAAAAGCAGTAATATTGCCATCATTCAATGGCTACAATAATGTTGACAATTCACAAGCTTTTAAGAACAAGTGCATTATTCAGGGGCAATTTACAAATGACTGTTCATTCCCCCAGACTGCTAAAAGAAAGCAAAATTAATTTTAGGTCTTACAGATCTAAGGTAACTGTCTGCAGCTTAATAAGTATGAGGAAGAAGATGAACCAAAAGGCAGGAAATACAATCGAGTGGTGAAATTTGTGCAGTTATGGAGGAAATTTCCAACAGAAATGGTGGAAGTACCAGCCTACAAGGACTTTGGATAAGTGAAAATTCTGCTGGGCAAAGGACTGAGTTACAATTAGAAAGAATTTAATATTGCTCTAAGAAGGAATGCCTCTCTTGTCACTTATATTTATCTAATGAGTAGATTTCCAAGCTTGAAACTTTGACATTTTTCTGTCAGTTATAAGTAAGTTGGGCAAATCGAGGTATGGAAATTGGATATATACAGTAAAATGTTTTCTCCCTGCTAGGATTTAGTTGCTTATGACAATATAGCAGAATACTTAGAGGTCCTTAATTCCAGAAACACTGAGGATGTAGGAGATGTTCAGCAAATGCCTGTGATTAGTTAAATAGAATTGTAAATATGTAGCTAGTGCAATCTTAAATCATGTTAGGATAAGAACATGTTTGGTTTAGTGAAACAGATTTAATCACATTACAAAGTTCTAGAAATGACAATTTAAAATGTTTCTTCTAAACTGGTAGAAATTTTAAAAAAATCATGGTAGGCTAGAAATGATGGGATGATAATTGAGATTTTACTATAGCAAGATTTAGCTAACCAGCTGTTGAGATGGGATAATGGTATGTGGGTTTTCTCATCAGGTCTGTAACACATTTCCCTTAATACAGATTAAGAGTGCCTGGATAAATTATAATTATCCCTGTGGTTTTTGCATAACATAATTAAGTCTTGCTAATGCAAGGTACTTTTATTAAGTGAAAAATGATGTTTAAAAAGTGATGGAAATGTCTACAAGATCAGTTGAACTAAGGACAGAAATGTTGGCACTCATAACAGTGATGAAAATTTTTAAAAAAGAAATCCTGTGTATTTTTGTTATATGGAGTTTTCAGAACGCAGAGTCTTGTTTATGTGACAGGCACATGAAGGATGGTTTCAATTAGGCTGACCCTGCACAAGGCTGAGCTTGTGCACCAGGTGTCCAGACCACAGAATGGAAAATGCAATCTTTGTCTGCTTTACTTAAATACAGTACTGAGATCAGCCTGTCTTTTAAGTGCCTGATTGCTATTTAATTACAGAGAATTTCTCTTTAAAAGAGCAACCCAACAACAACAGAAAAAACAATACAGCACTCATTTCAGAGCCTCCTGTACCCTCCCATCATATGGGAAGAGTGTGATATATCTAATAACTTTATACTGCTGGGTTTATTAAGTGGTAGTCATTATCTGTTTTATAAAAGCTGTCATTAAAATAGCTAATGGGAGTATTTGTTTTGACCAATAAGTGCCAACTAAAACTATGAATGCAAAGTAATCATATTCATTCTTATGATAGTTTTATATACAGGTTTTAAGAGTTACAGTCATGTGGTAAAGATTGTTAATTTAGAGCAAACAAAGGTGAATTCAAATTCCAGCTCTGAAATGGTGACTTGCTATTTCTAAGCAAGTTTGTTAACTTCTTTAAGCCTAGATTTATCATCATTAAAATGAGGCCAATAATTCCTACCCCGGTGGGCTGTTGAGAGAATTAACTGAGTTGATTTACGTGAACCACCATCTTAAGAATGTTTTGATTAAATCTGATTTTGAGAAATGACTCACAGGAAATCTCTCAAAGGAGGGAATATGAGATAGACTAAATGATACTTTTCAGGAAAGTACTGCATTTGAAACTATCTTTTATTTATAAGATTACGAATTTGTATTTAATTACAGAATAATAGTTTCCTCTTCTTTTTATCTCCTTTAAGTGAATTATTTAGCTTTCTCTTCTCTAACAGTCTGAAAGGAGAATATTTCTCAATATTTATATCATAATTCTAAAAGAATTTTGCAATGTTTACTTGTCATTTTCAGAAGATTTAGAAAAGTTTTTTTTCCTCTTTCATTATGTTTCACATCTAGTATTTCTGCATTTATTTTGTTAATTGATTTTGGATAACCTGGCATTTGGGCCCATTTCCTTGCCCTTACTTTTTGGAAATACAGACTGGCCTAGATATGTCAGTGATTAATAGAGTCCAGATGTTTATATTACTGGGATCTTTCCTTCTGTACTATTTAATAGAAGGCAAAATATGAACCTGCCAATTGACAAACCATGAGCACCCTTTTATCTCTTCTTCACTATCTAGCACACCCATGAAAAATAGATCCTTAAGATGTGGCTGAAAAAAAAGTGTGAGGACTCAGTGGTAGCATAACTTTGTTCATTAAAACTTTTTAAACCTTTACCATTTTATTTCCTATCAGAAGTTACAGTAATATAAACATAACACTAATATTTATTTTTCTACTGCTCTGCATTTATTTGGATCATTCCATGAGAATGATAAATAGGATAAGTCAGTAAAGTGATAAAAAGGGAAAGAAGACCCATATCTTACAGGTATTTTATTTTATAGTATGACAATGGATATAAAAATGGATGGTTAAATACGAACAAATGACAAACACATGGCAATCTGTTATCAGAAATGAAGAACACTTTTTCTTTTCAGTAGGTTTTGTAATTAGTCTATTAAGATTAAGCATTGTTTTTGAAGTAAATTGTTTTACCTTTTAAAATGCCTTATTGCTGAATAGTGAATTAAGATGAACTTAATGTCACTAAAAAAGCTTTTCTTTTAACCTGTGCTACACTTAAAGTGCAGTTTTATTTCTTAAATTATCATCTTTAACAAAAAACCTATTATTTTATTAATCAGATGTCTTTACTTACTGTATAAATTAAGTTGGTATGTGTTAAAGAACAGAGATAATCAAAATTTAGTTGAGGGAATCAAATAATTATTGGAGGAAGTATTTTCATTATAGTTTTGAAACATTTTATGAGTGACTCTTTGACCCTTTACACTAGGTGTTTTCATTTTTTTCATTACTATTATTCCTATTTGGAGGTTGGGAAACTGAGGCTGAGAAACAGCAAGTTTGGTTTCTTAAAGTCAGTTTTCCAAGCCTAGTGATCTTTGTAACTACACCCCAAAGGGGCAAGTGTTCTAAGAAAGACTAAATCCAATCCTTTTTCAATCTGATATCTACCAGAAATTCTTACTGCCTTAAGAATTTTTCTGATGTTGAAGAACTTACAATTATTGATAATCTTTCACTAGACTTGTTATTGAGGCATGTTGTTTATAAACAAAGCTGAATTACTATTTCCAGGAGAATAAAATAAATAGCTTGTAAGTACATAAGTCCACTACATTTACATAGGATGGATAAATCACAATATATTAAAATGTTCTCATATTGTTAGATGTTTCTATTGTTTCCCCTACTTCATTATTTCTAACAATCCTGTAAGAAATACCACTATTTCTGCCTTCTTTTGCAGAAATGGAATTGTTAGTTAGGCTGAATTTTAAAATCATCCTTCAACAATTTTCTGGACAGTTTATATTTCTATCAATAGTGTCTTAAAGTCTTACTAATAAGAGAAAATGCAAGGCATAGCTCATTATATATAATTAATCACGCGTGTGTGCTCAGTCACTTTAGTTGTGTCTGACTCTTTGCAAGCCTATGTAATGTAGCCTACTAGGCTCCTCAGTCCATAGCATTCTCCAGTCAAGAGTACTGAAGTGAGTTTGCCGTGCCCTCTTCTGGAGGATCTTCCCGACCCAGGAATCGAACCCATCTCTTCTCCATTACAAGTAGATTCTTTATTGCTGAGCTACTAGGAAAGCCAATAATTAATCATATGTATGTTAAAAATCACATATGTAATTGTGTAACATAACTTGAATGATGTGCATGAAACTCTTACTTATGAGGAATGGAATAAAATTGAAGAAAAAGAGGAAGGGAAATTTTTATATTAAATACATATGTATTGTCTGAACCTTTTACAATTAACATGAGTTTATATATTGTATGTATTTTAAAAATTAAAACAGAAACTCAAATATAATTAATATATTGATACAAAGTAAATTTCAGAGCTTAATATGATGTTTGCTGCTGCTGTTGCTGCTGCTGCTACTAAGCCGCTTCAGTCGTGTCCAACTCTGTGCGACCCCATAGATAGCAGCCCACTAGACTCCTCCGTCCCTGGGATTCTCCAGGCAAGAACACTGGAGTGGGTTGCCATTTCCTTCTGCAATGCATGAAAGTGAAAAGTGAAAGTGATGGCATTCAGATTCAAAAATGTTTGGGTATATTTTTGGTCTGAGGTTCCTAATATGTACTAGCACATGAGCTTATTTTTTTAGGTAAAAATGGTAAAATAATAAAGCTATCTCAGTTTCCAGAACAAATCATTTCCATCTGTACCACTGGATAAGTGTATTTCTGACTCAACCACATGAATAACATTACATGTTTTTAAAAATCACTGTTTGCTGAAGACATGAAGCAATTCACATCTTTGCCTATGGTTGGCTTTGGCAATAAGAAACAAGACAGCTAATGTAATTTTAAGCTGTAACTAAAGATAGCACCATTTGGATTTAAGCTGAATATGCAGTTTATTTCAGTCGCTTTCCTTCTCCCTAAACTCTGATGTTCAAAGTTTAACTTGGAGTTGTTTTCTCAAGTTTAGCTATAGCCAAAGTCCACGAAATGGCTTATGTCTGTCAATAGTTGACCTAATAGACTTGTCCTATGTTGACATTTTGTTCTTTTTGTGTTAGACTGTTTATGGTAGGTGCATGATTGTCAGAGAACTATATATTAAAATGGTCTAAGGAAATAAGTCATGGGGAGTTTTAACCAATATTTAGGAATATTAGAGTTTTTTAGTAGAATTTTTGGAGAAATCATTTGTTCCATAATTATTTCATTACTCTTCTTTAGTTATTTATGAATAGCATCAATTATTTATTGAATACTGACCATGTCAGTAGGGTTATCAAGAAAAGACCAGTATAGTGAAGTTAGAAGCATGGGACCAATGGATTCCATAAAATATACGGGGAATTAGTATAAACAGGAGTAAAATAACCAAGAAGAATCTCTTCTACCAGGGCAATCAGGGGATAATCATTTAAGTGGAGAAGCTCCAGCAGAATCTGGATGAACAGAAAGAAGATAATTCATGGGTAGAGATGGGGCCATATTTTTGACATGATGAAATTTGAGAGGAGGAAAAAAAAAACAACATCTGATCTATGCTACTGCTAGAGTAGGTACATAGGGTTTGGTGAGAGATATGCAGTGGTAAAAAAAAAAAAATCCTCCTTCCAATGCAGGAGATGTAAAACAACTTGGGTTTGATCCCTGAGTTGGGAAGATGCCCTGGAGAACAGAATGGCACCCTACTCTAGTGTTCTTGCCTGGAAAATTCCATGGGCAGAGGAGCCTGCTGGACTAGAGTCTACAGAGCGACAAAGAGTTGGACACAACTGAACACATAGTATTTCATGAATGAAGGTTGGCTTCCCTGATAGCTCAAGTGGTAAAGAATCTGCCTGCAATGCAGGAGTCTCAGAAGATGCAGGTTCAATCCCTGGGTCAGGAAGAACCCCTGGATGAGGAATAGTAACCCACTCCAGTATTCTTGCCCGGGGAAATCCCATGGACAGAGGAGCCTGGTGGGCTACAGTGCAAGGGGTTACAAAGAGTCGGACATGACTGAGCATGCACATGCGTTGACACTGGCAAGAATGAAGATAAGGATGTAAAGGAGGGCTTAGATCTTGAAAGTGATTAGAAGCCATGCTAAAGTCCACAGGTTTTCCCTTTGAGTAGTAAAGGCCTTTTAAAGGGTTTTCAACCAGAGAGCAACGGTATTGTATAATTTCAAAAGAGACCCTTGGAGTCAATGCAGAGGGAAAATAGAGGAAGCAAATAAGAAAAAAATTAAATGTTTCTTTCAGGTAATATTGATACATGAAATAAGGCCAGAGTGCATTGGGATGTAAAGAACTGATGCACACAGGATAAGTTAATGAAGTAGAGTTGACAAGAGTGGGTCAGTGATAACACTTGGAAGAGGTAGGAATGCAGAAGTAAGGTTGATTCTCAAGCAAATTATGAGATAATGAGTAGTGATGCTACCCACCAATATGAATAGGAAGGAAGGTAGGAAGTGAAGGGTTCAGCCATGCATTGTTTGAAGTATAAACAGGACTGCCAATTGGAGATGCCAAGTAACCAGTTGAATATATGGGCCTACAGGCTTGAAAATAGGAGAGGATTAAAGAAATAAATTTGTTTGTCATAAACGGAGTGTTAATATTACTCATGGTGAAGTATTGAGAAGAGAAAGAATAAAATTAGCAGTAATGATGTGCAGAAATATCACATTTAAGGGGAGAAGAAGCTAATAACGACTCTTGCCAAAACAGTCCATAAGGTGTTACAGTTAAGTTTCTTGGGGATGTTTGTGAGTTCAGTTTCAGTAATGTAGTGAAGTAGAAACATCCACTCAGTAGTATAGAAGAATTAAAAGTAAATAGAAAAGTTCAAATGGACAAATTCATTCTCTATTTTGAGGAACTTAGCTGTGAAAGGGAGAAGACATTAAATAAAAGGTTCACAGGATATAGAGATGTATTGCCTGTCAAAATAAGAGATATATGAATATTATTAATGCTTTGTGGGAAAGGAGTTGGTAGAGCAAGGGGTTGAAAATCCTAGAAGATATGGAATTACTGAAAAAACACCTCAAGATGATGCAGCAGAAATGAGAATCTGGTTCTCATCATTATCAAGGAACTCTGGTTGATGTAGCCAAAATTATGATATTTGACAGAACATCTTGTTTTCCATGACTTATATAACAAGTATTTTTAAACCTACATAGTCAGATGGCCAAAAGAGTAGTCTTCCCTCCCATTCTCCTTCTGCTCTACTATGTACAAGTATGTCTGTCTCTTCCTAGACCTGTTTAAAAAAAAAGCACTAAAGTCTACCCCATTGCTTAAGCCAAAACCTGAGTCATCCTTGCTTCTCAACATAGTTAGTTCTCCAGTCATGTCCTCTGCATCTGCCCCCTTCATTTAGACTAGTGCCTTGGAGTTGTTGGAGTTGAAAACATCAGTGCATTATATTGCACTATAAGTAATCTTCTAACTTTCTCTCTCTTTCTCTAGAACCTCCCACCCCAACTTTTGCATCTGTTTTCCACTTAGCAGCCAGGATAATGCCATTGAAATTTAATCAAATCATGTCATTGTCTGGCTCATCTCTCCTTATCTCATAGTGAGCATGAGTAAATGATGACTACAAGAATCATTACTAGAATTTTCCCTTCTCCTTTCTCTTTCGGGCTTCCCTTGTGGCTCAGCTGGTAAAGAATCCGCCTGCAATGTGGGAGACCTGTCCCCTTTTCCCTCGTGACTCAGACAGTAAAGAATCTCCCTGCAAGGCAGAAGACCCAGGTTCCATCCTCGGGTCAGGAAGATACTCTGGAGAACAAATGGCTACCCGCTCCAGTATTCTTGCCTGGAGAATACCATGGACAGAGGAGCCTGGTGGGCTACAGACCATGGAGTTTCAGAGAGTCAGGCACAACTGAGTGATTAATAATTTAGCATTCTTTCCTTTGGCTCTAACCAGTAAAGATATTATTAAAAGGAAGTGATCATCTTATTTCAAACATATAGTAATCAATAAACTTGTGGCAAATAGAGTTAGTGTCAATGTGGCTTGTTTCTGTCATAAACTCTTGGACCCTAGTTAATCTCTTCTTTGAATGAATTGGAGTGAAGTATTATTTTTATCACCTGTGTTTTATTGTACTCTCCAATTCCTAGCCTAGCCATAAGTAAGATAATAGTTGATGATCTTTCATATTTTTTTTTCTAATCACATAATGGATAATATCAAGTTCAGTTCAGTTTAGTCCTTCAGTAGTGTCTGACTGTTTGCAACTGCATGGACTGCAGCACACAAGGCTTCCCTGTCCATCACTAACTCCCAGAGCTTGCTCAAACCCATAACTGTTGAGTTGGTGATGTCATCCAACCATCTCATCTGCTATTGTCCCCTTTTCCTCATGCCTTCAATCTTTCCCAGAATTAGGGTAATTCCAATGAGTCAGTTCATTGCCTCAGGTGGCCAAAGTATTGGAGTTTCAGCTTCAGCATCAGTCCTTCCAAAGAATGTTTAGGACTGATTTCCTTTAGAATTGACTGATTGGATCTCCTTGCAGTCTAAGGGACTCTTAAGAGTCTTCTCCAACACCACAGTTCAAAAGCATCAGTTCAGTGCTCAGCTTTGTTTGTAGTCCAAATCTCACATCCATATATGACTACGGGAAAAAACATATGTTTGGTTAGATGTACCTTTGTTGGCAAAGTAATGTCTCTGCTTTTTAATGTGCTGTCTAGGTTGGTCATAGCTTTTCTTCCAAGGAGCAAGCATCTTTTAGTTTCATAGCTGCAGTCATCATCTGCAGTGATTTTGGAGCTCTCCAAAATAAAGTCTGTCACTGCTTCCATTGTTTCTCCATCTATTTGCCATGCAGTGATGGGACTGGATGCCATGATCTTAGTTTTGTGAATGTTGAGCTTTAAGCCAACTTTTTCGCTCTCCTCTTTCACTTTCATCAGGAGGCTCTTTAGTTCTTTGCTTTCTGCCATGAGGGTGGTGTCATCAGTGTACCTAGGGTTATTGGTATTTCTCCAAGCAGTCTTGATTCCAGCTTGTGCTTCATCCAGCCTGGCATTTTGCATGATGTATTTTGCATATAAGTTGAATAAGCAGGGTGACAATATACAGCCTTGATATAGTCCTTTCCTAATTTGGGACCAGTCTGTTGTTCCATGTCCAGTTCTAACTGTTGTTTCTTGACCTGCAGGCAGATNTTCTATCAATAGTGTCTTAAAGTCTTACTAATAAGAGAAAATGCAAGGCATAGCTCATTATATATAATTAATCACGCGTGTGTGCTCAGTCACTTTAGTTGTGTCTGACTCTTTGCAAGCCTATGTAATGTAGCCTACTAGGCTCCTCAGTCCATAGCATTCTCCAGTCAAGAGTACTGAAGTGAGTTTGCCGTGCCCTCTTCTGGAGGATCTTCCCGACCCAGGAATCGAACCCATCTCTTCTCCATTACAAGTAGATTCTTTATTGCTGAGCTACTAGGAAAGCCAATAATTAATCATATGTATGTTAAAAACCACATATGTAATTGTGTAACATAACTTGAATGATGTGCATGAAACTCTTACTTATGAGGAATGGAATAAAATTGAAGAAAAGGAGGAAGGGAAATTTTTATATTAAATACATATGTATTGTCTGAACCTTTTACAATTAACATGAGTTTATATATTGTATGTATTTTAAAAATTAAAACAGAAACTCAAATATAATTAATATATTGATACAAAATAAATTTCAGAGCTTAATATGATGTTTGCTGCTGCTGTTGCTGCTGCTGCTACTAAGCCGCTTCAGTCGTGTCCAACTCTGTGCGACCCCATAGATAGCAGCCCACTAGACTCCTCCGTCCCTGGGATTCTCCAGGCAAGAACACTGGAGTGGGTTGCCATTTCCTTCTGCAATGCATGAAAGTGAAAAGTGAAAGTGATGGCATTCAGATTCAAAAATGTTTGGGTATATTTTTGGTCTGAGGTTCCTAATATGTACTAGCACATGAGCTTATTTTTTTAGGTAAAAATGGTAAAATAATAAAGCTATCTCAGTTTCCAGAACAAATCATTTCCATCTGTACCACTGGATAAGTGTATTTCTGACTCAACCACATGAATAACATTACATGTTTTTAAAAATCACTGTTTGCTGAAGACATGAAGCAATTCACATCTTTGCCTATGGTTGGCTTTGGCAATAAGAAACAAGACAGCTAATGTAATTTTAAGCTGTAACTAAAGATAGCACCATTTGGATTTAAGCTGAATATGCAGTTTATTTCAGTCGCTTTCCTTCTCCCTAAACTCTGATGTTCAAAGTTTAACTTGGAGTTGTTTTCTCAAGTTTAGCTATAGCCAAAGTCCACGAAATGGCTTATGTCTGTCAATAGTTGACCTAATAGACTTGTCCTATGTTGACATTTTGTTCTTTTTGTGTTAGACTGTTTATGGTAGGTGCATGATTGTCAGAGAACTATATATTAAAATGGTCTAAGGAAATAAGTCATGGGGAGTTTTAACCAATATTTAGGAATATTAGAGTTTTTTAGTAGAATTTTTGGAGAAATCATTTGTTCCATAATTATTTCATTACTCTTCTTAGTTATTTATGAATAGCATCAATTATTTATTGAATACTGACCATGTCAGTAGGGTTATCAAGAAAAGACCAGTATAGTGAAGTTAGAAGCATGGGACCAATTGATTCCATAAAATATACGGGGAATTAGTATAAACAGGAGTAAAATAACCAAGAAGAATCTCTTCTACCAGGGCAATCAGGGGATAATCATTTAAGTGGAGAAGCTCCAGCAGAATCTGGATGAACAGAAAGAAGATAATTCATGGGTAGAGATGGGGCCATATTTTTGACATGATGAAATTTGAGAGGAGGAAAAAAAAAACAACATCTGATCTATGCTACTGCTAGAGTAGGTACATAGGGTTTGGTGAGAGATATGCAGTGGTAAAAAAAAAAAAAAAAATCCTCCTTCCAATGCAGGAGATGTAAAACAACTTGGGTTTGATCCCTGAGTTGGGAAGATGCCCTGGAGAACAGAATGGCACCCTACTCTAGTGCTCTTGCCTGGAAAATTCCATGGGCAGAGGAGCCTGCTGGACTACAGTCTACAGAGCGACAAAGAGTTGGACACAACTGAACACATAGTATTTCATGAATGAAGGTTGGCTTCCCTGATAGCTCAAGTGGTAAAGAATCTGCCTGCAATGCAGGAGTCTCAGAAGATGCAGGTTCAATCCCTGGGTCAGGAAGAACCCCTGGATGAGGAATAGTAACCCACTCCAGTATTCTTGCCCGGGGAAATCCCATGGACAGAGGAGCCTGGTGGGCTACAGTGCAAGGGGTTACAAAGAGTCGGACATGACTGAGCATGCACATGCGTTGACACTGGCAAGAATGAAGATAAGGATGTAAAGGAGGGCTTAGATCTTGAAAGTGATTAGAAGCCATGCTGAAGTCCACAGGTTTTCCCTTTGAGTAGTAAAGGCCTTTTAAAGGGTTTTCAACCAGAGAGCAACGGTATTGTATAATTTCAAAAGAGACCCTTGGAGTCAATGCAGAGGGAAAATAGAGGAAGCAAATAAGAAAAAAATTAAATGTTTCTTTCAGGTAATATTGATACATGAAATAAGGCCAGAGTGCATTGGGATGTAAAGAACTGATGCACACAGGATAAGTTAATGAAGTAGAGTTGACAAGAGTGGGTCAGTGATAACACTTGGAAGAGGTAGGAATGCAGAAGTAAGGTTGATTCTCAAGCAAATTATGAGATAATGAGTAGTGATGCTACCCACCAATATGAATAGGAAGGAAGGTAGGAAGTGAAGGGTTCAGCCATGCATTGTTTGAAGTATAAACAGGACTGCCAATTGGAGATGCCAAGTAACCAGTTGAATATATGGGCCTACAGGCTTGAAAATAGGAGAGGATTAAAGAAATAAATTTGTTTGTCATAAACAGTTAATATGTGGAGTGTTAATATTACTCTTGGTGAAGTATTGAGAAGAGAAAGAATAAAATTAGCAGTAATGATGTGCAGAAATATCACATTTAAGGGGAGAAGAAGCTAATAACGACTCTTGCCAAAACAGTCCATAAGGTGTTACAGTTAAGTTTCTTGGGGATGTTTGTGAGTTCAGTTTCAGTAATGTAGTGAAGTAGAAACATCCACTCAGTAGTATAGAAGAATTAAAAGTAAATAGAAAAGTTCAAATGGACAAATTCATTCTCTATTTTGAGGAACTTAGCTGTGAAAGGGAGAAGACATTAAATAAAAGGTTCACAGGATATAGAGATGTATTGCCTGTCAAAATAAGAGATATATGAATATTATTAATGCTTTGTGGGAAAGGAGTTGGTAGAGCAAGGGGTTGAAAATCCTAGAAGATATGGAATTACTGAAAAAACACCTCAAGATGATGCAGCAGAAATGAGAATCTGGTTCTCATCATTATCAAGGAACTCTGGTTGATGTAGCCAAAATTATGATATTTGACAGAACATCTTGTTTTCCATGACTTATATAACAAGTATTTTTAAACCTACATAGTCAGATGGCCAAAAGAGTAGTCTTCCCTCCCATTCTCCTTCTGCTCTACTATGTACAAGTATGTCTGTCTCTTCCTAGACCTGTTTAAAAAAAAAGCACTAAAGTCTACCCCATTGCTTAAGCCAAAACCTGAGTCATCCTTGCTTCTCAACATAGTTAGTTCTCCAGTCATGTCCTCTGCATCTGCCCCCTTCATTTAGACTAGTGCCTTGGAGTTGTTGGAGTTGAAAGCATCAGTGCATTATATTGCACTATAAGTAATCTTCTAACTTTCTCTCTCTTTCTCTAGAACCTCCCACCCCAACTTTTGCATCTGTTTTCCACTTAGCAGCCAGGATAATGCCATTGAAATTTAATCAAATCATGTCATTGTCTGGCTCATCTCTCCTTATCTCATAGTGAGCATGAGTAAATGATGACTACAAGAATCATTACTAGAATTTTCCCTTCTCCTTTCTCTTTCGGGCTTCCCTTGTGGCTCAGCTGGTAAAGAATCCGCCTGCAATGTGGGAGACCTGTCCCCTTTTCCCTCGTGACTCAGACAGTAAAGAATCTCCCTGCAAGGCAGAAGACTCAGGTTCCATCCTCGGGTCAGGAAGATACTCTGGAGAACAAATGGCTACCCGCTCCAGTATTCTTGCCTGGAGAATACCATGGACAGAGGAGCCTGGTGGGCTACAGACCATGGAGTTTCAGAGAGTCAGGCACAACTGAGTGATTAATAATTTAGCATTCTTTCCTTTGGCTCTAACCAGTAAAGATATTATTAAAAGGAAGTGATCATCTTATTTCAAACATATAGTAATCAATAAACTTGTGGCAAATAGAGTTAGTGTCAATGTGGCTTGTTTCTGTCATAAACTCTTGGACCCTAGTTAATCTCTTCTTTGAATGAATTGGAGTGAAGTATTATTTTTATCACCTGTGTTTTATTGTACTCTCCAATTCCTAGCCTAGCCATAAGTAAGATAATAGTTGATGATCTTTCATATTTTTTTTTCTAATCACATAATGGATAATATCAAGTTCAGTTCAGTTTAGTCCTTCAGTAGTGTCTGACTGTTTGCAACTGCATGGACTGCAGCACACAAGGCTTCCCTGTCCATCACTAACTCCCAGAGCTTGCTCAAACCCATAACTGTTGAGTTGGTGATGTCATCCAACCATCTCATCTGCTATTGTCCCCTTTTCCTCATGCCTTCAATCTTTCNTAACACTTGGAAGAGGTAGGAATGCAGAAGTAAGGTTGATTCTCAAGCAAATTATGAGATAATGAGTAGTGATGCTACCCACCAATATGAATAGGAAGGAAGGTAGGAAGTGAAGGGTTCAGCCATGCATTGTTTGAAGTATAAACAGGACTGCCAATTGGAGATGCCAAGTAACCAGTTGAATATATGGGCCTACAGGCTTGAAAATAGGAGAGGATTAAAGAAATAAATTTGTTTGTCATAAACAGTTAATATGTGGAGTGTTAATATTACTCTTGGTGAAGTATTGAGAAGAGAAAGAATAAAATTAGCAGTAATGATGTGCAGAAATATCACATTTAAGGGGAGAAGAAGCTAATAACGACTCTTGCCAAAACAGTCCATAAGGTGTTACAGTTAAGTTTCTTGGGGATGTTTGTGAGTTCAGTTTCAGTAATGTAGTGAAGTAGAAACATCCACTCAGTAGTATAGAAGAATTAAAAGTAAATAGAAAAGTTCAAATGGACAAATTCATTCTCTATTTTGAGGAACTTAGCTGTGAAAGGGAGAAGACATTAAATAAAAGGTTCACAGGATATAGAGATGTATTGCCTGTCAAAATAAGAGATATATGAATATTATTAATGCTTTGTGGGAAAGGAGTTGGTAGAGCAAGGGGTTGAAAATCCTAGAAGATATGGAATTACTGAAAAAACACCTCAAGATGATGCAGCAGAAATGAGAATCTGGTTCTCATCATTATCAAGGAACTCTGGTTGATGTAGCCAAAATTATGATATTTGACAGAACATCTTGTTTTCCATGACTTATATAACAAGTATTTTTAAACCTACATAGTCAGATGGCCAAAAGAGTAGTCTTCCCTCCCATTCTCCTTCTGCTCTACTATGTACAAGTATGTCTGTCTCTTCCTAGACCTGTTTAAAAAAAAAGCACTAAAGTCTACCCCATTGCTTAAGCCAAAACCTGAGTCATCCTTGCTTCTCAACATAGTTAGTTCTCCAGTCATGTCCTCTGCATCTGCCCCCTTCATTTAGACTAGTGCCTTGGAGTTGTTGGAGTTGAAAACATCAGTGCATTATATTGCACTATAAGTAATCTTCTAACTTTCTCTCTCTTTCTCTAGAACCTCCCACCCCAACTTTTGCATCTGTTTTCCACTTAGCAGCCAGGATAATGCCATTGAAATTTAATCAAATCATGTCATTGTCTGGCTCATCTCTCCTTATCTCATAGTGAGCATGAGTAAATGATGACTACAAGAATCATTACTAGAATTTTCCCTTCTCCTTTCTCTTTCGGGCTTCCCTTGTGGCTCAGCTGGTAAAGAATCCGCCTGCAATGTGGGAGACCTGTCCCCTTTTCCCTCGTGACTCAGACAGTAAAGAATCTCCCTGCAAGGCAGAAGACCCAGGTTCCATCCTCGGGTCAGGAAGATACTCTGGAGAACAAATGGCTACCCGCTCCAGTATTCTTGCCTGGAGAATACCATGGACAGAGGAGCCTGGTGGGCTACAGACCATGGAGTTTCAGAGAGTCAGGCACAACTGAGTGATTAATAATTTAGCATTCTTTCCTTTGGCTCTAACCAGTAAAGATATTATTAAAAGGAAGTGATCATCTTATTTCAAACATATAGTAATCAATAAACTTGTGGCAAATAGAGTTAGTGTCAATGTGGCTTGTTTCTGTCATAAACTCTTGGACCCTAGTTAATCTCTTCTTTGAATGAATTGGAGTGAAGTATTATTTTTATCACCTGTGTTTTATTGTACTCTCCAATTCCTAGCCTAGCCATAAGTAAGATAATAGTTGATGATCTTTCATATTTTTTTTTCTAATCACATAATGGATAATATCAAGTTCAGTTCAGTTTAGTCCTTCAGTAGTGTCTGACTGTTTGCAACTGCATGGACTGCAGCACACAAGGCTTCCCTGTCCATCACTAACTCCCAGAGCTTGCTCAAACCCATAACTGTTGAGTTGGTGATGTCATCCAACCATCTCATCTGCTATTGTCCCCTTTTCCTCATGCCTTCAATCTTTCCCAGAATTAGGGTAATTCCAATGAGTCAGTTCATTGCCTCAGGTGGCCAAAGTATTGGAGTTTCAGCTTCAGCATCAGTCCTTCCAAAGAATGTTTAGGACTGATTTCCTTTAGAATTGACTGATTGGATCTCCTTGCAGTCTAAGGGACTCTTAAGAGTCTTCTCCAACACCACAGTTCAAAAGCATCAGTTCAGTGCTCAGCTTTGTTTGTAGTCCAAATCTCACATCCATATATGACTACGGGAAAAAACATATGTTTGGTTAGATGTACCTTTGTTGGCAAAGTAATGTCTCTGCTTTTTAATGTGCTGTCTAGGTTGGTCATAGCTTTTCTTCCAAGGAGCAAGCATCTTTTAGTTTCATAGCTGCAGTCATCATCTGCAGTGATTTTGGAGCTCTCCAAAATAAAGTCTGTCACTGCTTCCATTGTTTCTCCATCTATTTGCCATGCAGTGATGGGACTGGATGCCATGATCTTAGTTTTGTGAATGTTGAGCTTTAAGCCAACTTTTTCGCTCTCCTCTTTCACTTTCATCAGGAGGCTCTTTAGTTCTTTGCTTTCTGCCATGAGGGTGGTGTCATCAGTGTACCTAGGGTTATTGGTATTTCTCCAAGCAGTCTTGATTCCAGCTTGTGCTTCATCCAGCCTGGCATTTTGCATGATGTATTTTGCATATAAGTTGAATAAGCAGGGTGACAATATACAGCCTTGATATAGTCCTTTCCTAATTTGGGACCAGTCTGTTGTTCCATGTCCAGTTCTAACTGTTGTTTCTTGACCTGCAGGCAGATTTCTCAGGAGGCAGGTCAGGTGGTCTGGTATTTCCATCTCTTTTTAAGAATTTTCCACAGTTTGTTGTGATTCACACATTCAAAGTCTTTGGCATAGTCAATAATTCAGAAGTAGATGTTTTTCTGGAACTCTCTTGCTTTTTCAATGATCCAATGGATGTTGGCAATTTGATTTCTGGTTCCTTTGCGTTTTCTAAATCCAGCTTGAACATGTGGANCTAAGAATTTTCCACAGTTTGTTGTGATTCACACATTCAAAGTCTTTGGCATAGTCAATAATTCAGAAGTAGATGTTTTTCTGGAACTCTCTTGCTTTTTCAATGATCCAATGGATGTTGGCAATTTGATTTCTGGTTCCTTTGCGTTTTCTAAATCCAGCTTGAACATGTGGAAGTTCATGGTTGACATACTGTTGAAACCTGACTTGTAGAATTTTGAGCATTACTTTGCTGGTGTGTGAGATGACTGCAATTGTGTGTTAGTTTGAATATTCTTTGGCATTGTCTTTCTTTGGGATTGGAATGAAAACTGATCTTTTCCAGTCCTGTGGCCACTGCTGAGCTTTCCAAATTTGCCCGAAATACCAAAGCATGCACCATTTGTTTCAAGGATATAAATAAGAATGAAAAATTTTAAATACAGAAATAAATAGAACAAAAGAGAGATACTGACATTTTGAAAAGTTCAAGTCTTGCAACCAAGATTTATATAATGGCAGTTATTAGAAATAAGAGCATAATGTAGGACAATAAGTTCTGACGTTTTTCTTAGGAATGCACTAAACTGGTTGTAAAAGAGGAAGGCACTTTAGAAGAATCTGTAGGAATCTCATCTACTGAAAAAAGATTACTGCAAGGAAGGTAGGGTGGAGTTGGTCGAAGACAATGGGTACAAATCTAGGTGGTGCAATTTCTTATGATTCTTAAATGCCATAATTCCGGAAAGATAATATCTCTAATTATAAATTTTATTATTGATATTTATTATTTCAAAAAATTCATTTTATGTGGAATATATATTCAGAATAGTTGATTAACAATTTTGTGTTAATTTTAAGTGTGTAGCAAAGTGATTCAGTTATACATATACATATATTTATTCTTTTTCATATTCTTTTCTCATATAAGTTATTATAGAATATTGAGTTCCCTGTGCTATATAGTAGGTCACTGTTCTCTATTTAGATATAAATTTATATATTTTGTATATGTTAAGCCCAAATTCAGTTCAGTTCAGTCACTCAGTCATGTCCAATCCCTGTGACCCCATGAACCTCAGCACACCAGGCTTCCCTGTCTGTCACCAAGTCCTGAAGTTTACCTAAGCTCATGTCCATTGAGTTGGTGATGCCATCTAACCATCTCATCCCCTGTCGCCCCCTTCTCCTCCTGCCTTCAATCTTTCCAAGCGTCNTCAAGGCTGTATATTGTCACCCTGCTTATTTAACTTATATGCAGAGTACATCATGAGAAATGCTGGACTGGAAGAAACACAAGCTGGAATCAAGATTGCTGGGAGAAATATCAGTAACCTCAGATATGCAGATGATACCACCCTTATGGCAGAAAGTGAAGAGGAACGAAAAAGCCTGTTGATGACAGTGAAAGAGGAGATGTGTATAAGAGACAGGAGGTGGCCAAAGTATTGGAGTTTCAGCTTCAGCATCAGTCCTTCCAATGAACACCCAGGACTGATCTTTGGGATGGACTGGTTGGATCTCCTTGCAGTCCAAGGGACTCTCCAGAGTCTTCTCCAACACCACAGTTCAAAAGCATCAATTCTTCGGCACTCAGCTTTCTTTACAGTCCACTGTCACATCAATACATGAAACCATAGCCTTGACTAGACGGACCTTTGTTGAAAAAGTAATGTCTCTGTTTTTAATACGCTGTCTAGGTTGGTCATAACTTTCTTTCCAAGTAGTAAGAGTCTTTTAATTTCATGGCTCCAATCACCGGGAAAATAAAGTCAGCCACTGTTTCCACTGTTTCCCATCTATTTCCCATGAAGTGATGGGACCGGATGCCATGATCTTAGTTTTCTGAATGTTGAGCTTTAGGCCAACTTTTTCACTCTCCTCTTTCACTTTCATCAAGAAGCTCTTTAGTTCTTCTTCATTTTCTGCCATAAGGATGGTGTCATCTGCATATCTGAGGTTATTGATATTTCTCCTGGCGATCTTGATTCCAGCTTATGCTTCCTCCAGCCCAAACTAAGGGCTTGTAATTAAAATAGTATCTTTAAATGATGGAACTGGTCACTAGAAGCAGAAACTGCTGGTTTCAAGTTCAGACATATCTAGTGAATATATAGATACATTACATATGGAGAAGGCAATGGCACCCCACTCCAGTACTCTTGCCTGGAAAATCCCATGGACGGAGGAGCCTGGTAGGCTATAGTCCATGGGGTTGCTGAGGGTCAGACATGACTGAGCGACTTCACTTTCACTTTTCACTTTCCTGCACTGGAGAAGGAAATGGCAACCCACTCCAGTGTTCTTGCCTGGAGAATTTCAGGGATGGGGGAGCCTGGTGGGCTGCCATCTATGGGGTCGCACAGAGTTGGACACGGCTGACACGACTTAGCAGCAGCAGCAGCAGCAGCACACATGTAATAATATGCACAATTATAGGGTTTCCCTGGTTGTGCAGTGGTAGAAAATCCACCTGGAATGCAAGTGATGTGGTTCAGTCTGTGGGTCAGAAAGATCTCCTAGAAAAAGAAATGGCAGCCCCCTCCAGAATTCTTGTAGAAAATCACATGGACTGAGGAGCCTGGTGGGCTACAGTACATTGGGTCTCAAAAGATTTGGACACAACATAGCAACTAAACAACAAAAACAGCAACAATATATACTAGCACTTAATTTTTGTGATATCTGTCACAAAATGCTCCTTAAAACTAGTACTAGTAAATAAGAGTTATTAACTTGATTATACTATCGATAATCAAGTATGTGACTATGGGCCACACTCCTGTCATCTCCTCTTTAAAATGAAGGGAACGAGTCTCCCCAGGGTTCCTCTGATGGGTCTATTCAGTAGTTTTTTTTTTTTGTTGTTGTTTTTTTAATGAAGTGATTCACTAATTCAGTATGCTGCTGCTGCTAAGTCACATCAGTTGTGTCCGACTCTGTGNCTGTCATCTCCTCTTTAAAATGAAGGGAACGAGTCTCCCCAGGGTTCCTCTGATGGGTCTATTCAGTAGTTTTTTTTTTGTTGTTTGTTTTTTTAATGAAGTGATTCACTAATTCAGTATGCTGCTGCTGCTAAGTCACATCAGTTGTGTCCGACTCTGTGCGACTCCATAGATGGTAGCCCATCAGGCTCCCATCCCTGGGATTCTCCGGGCAAGAACACTGGAGTGGTTTGCTGTTTCCTTCTCCAATGCATGAAAGTGAAAAGTGAAAGTGAAGTTGCTCAGTCATGTCCGACTTTTTGTGACTTCTTGGACTGTAGCCTACTGAATGTCATATTAAGGGAGTCTACAGGGAATGGGAGCATTAACTGGTAAAGCAAAAGCATTGCTAATGGACCTGAGACAGTAGCCACAGTCATAGACTGGGCTGCCTATATCAAGGGAACCTAACCAATAATCATTTTATATTCAGTAAACACTCTGTATATCTCTGTATCATTTTAATTTTACAGAACTGTAGTTTCAGGCCGAACTTGAGCTCATGTTTAGGGTTCTTTGTTTACATTTCTAAAGTCAGCAAGATAAAACAACTACACACGAAAGTATTAATAGTTACTTAATATCTTATTGGTTGGAGGCATGAAAATAAAGGCATCCAAAGGTGCTTTAGTAGTCTAAAAATTCAGTCTGTTTAAACTATGTCATCCTACTTTGCAAATGCCTGCTCTAAGCATAACACTGTACTCATTGCTAAATATGAAACAGTAGTTAAGAAATTATTTGCAAAACAGATCTCAAGGTCTTTATTTTGTTCTTCCATGTGGAATCTATTTACTCATTTGCACATGTGGAACTTCTCATCTCTACAGCATGCTTGTAAGCTTCACACTGAGTCTGAAAGTTGAGACAGATTTGGATCAGTAAGCAAATTAAAGATTTGCTTCAAAACATTCAATAAAAAAAAATGTGTTCCATTCAGTTTTTGAGGATTTATCTTTGCACAAAATATCTATCTACACATCAAAGACATTTAGATGTTTGGCTAAGTATTTTGTGGGCTGGAAAGGGAATATTCGTTGGAAAGCAGGCTTGCCTCACAATAGAACTGTATTCTAAAATCTTGTTTATATTTACATTCTGTGTTTTATACGGATGGAATAATTTCACAAAGCCATGTCCTTTACCTGTCTTGTTGATATCCAGTGCTCAGTTCAATGCCTGGTATATATCAGAGTCTTAATAAATGTTTTGAAATAATACCATGGAAAAAAGATAAGCTAAAGCCTTGAGAGTTAGCATCTGATCATTAGTACTGCCTCTAAACTAAGATTTTAGACAAACTCTTCCTCCTTTATTAGGTCTCATTTTCCTTATTTTTTAAAAATAAGAATTTTTTGGTTGCTGAGTGGTCTGGTTTTATAAAAGTACTTAGCAATTATAATATATATCTGAATAATCTTATAATCCCTACCTTAAATATTTTTCTATAGATGATATAATTTCTAAATTTATCAGTTAGGTCATCTAGTACATGGATTAAAAATTTCATGATATAGATTTTGTCTTATCACACTAAAGCATCATAATGCAATTTTACCCCACAGAAAGTTTGCATTGGAAAATAAGAACATAGTGGTACAATCTCTTCTTTGAGGGAAGTACCAAGTTAGAGTCAGAATGAATTATTCCTTTTTTCTGCTGTGTGGTTCTGTAGGTTGAGGTTGAGAGCAGGCAGGCCGGAAAAGTGCACAAGGGTGAATGAAAGGTGGTATGTTAATAAATAAATGGGCGTGATACTTTCCAAGTTTAGACAATATTCATATTAAATGAAAATTCTAAGTCTGGATGTATCCTTCTGGTAATCTAGAACAGATATGAGTCAGATAACATATGGGATCAATATGTTATAAAAGAATATATAAAGTAGTGATCCTCCTCAATCATTTTCATTTTCAGGTCATTGGGAATTTTGTTGGGATAATCCTCCAAATGAATTTGAAGCATTCTATTCAAATGGTAAGTAGAACTACTTGATATATTACCATTTTTCTTCTGTAATTAATATAATTTTCGGAGTTATTGAAATGAGAAATATTAATTACTATTCTTCATTCATATTTTGAATCATTTTTAAAGGAGAATTATGAAAGAACTTTCTTTTATTTTTTAAATTATCATGCTGGAATGAAAATATATGGCTTGTAAACTTGGGGAGTTTATAAACTGGAATAAAGTTAGTGCCTGGAAATTAATAGATCTGCTATAAGCAAATATAGATAGGTAGGACTCTTTGTAGAAATAGACATGTAAAATTCTCTTTCCATATAATTATGTTTCTTCTTATATTGAAATTGTAAAATATGATTTATGGACTTCAACAGATGTGTAATTTACTTGAAAATGATATTGAATTCTGTACATTTTTACATCTGAGTACATTGGTCTAAAGTTACTTTGTTATCTTCATTAAGAGTTATTTGGTTTTGAGATGAGATAAGTGAAGCCATTATTATTCTTGTTTAGTTTAGAAGCAATTTGCCAGAAACTGAGGACTGTCATCCTTAAAACTTGCTGCTAAAGTTTGTGATAATCATGGTGTTTGCCAGATGGGCTCTCAGTATTTTCACACTATTGAAATAGGGGAGATGTCCAAAATACAACTAATTCTACATCTGACCTCATGGCACAAGGAAAGTGCTTTACATTTTTGTTTATTATATTTTCTCATTACATATCTTTACTATGGGACAGATATTAAATGAAAACAAATTCAAATAAGAACAAAACAACCATATTCTTACCACCTAAACATAACCAGTTAACCCTTTGAATATACTGGTGAATGTTTTTAGTATGTGAATTTTTTTGCAGCAATTTGAAAGATGAAAGTAATAGCAATATACAATTTAGCTCTACCCTATTTGCCCCCAGATGACTCTGCAACCTGAGTTTGAATCACTTTTTCTCTCTCTCTCAGCATGACATTGGGCAAATTCTTTACCTTCTCTGGGCCTTTCTTTCCTTATAGGAAAAATGATAATCTATACCTAGTTGATGAGGTTCTCTTGAAGACTAAACAAGTTAATAGAAATAAAGTGCTTAGAACAGTGCTCAGTTGTTTCAGAATTATCCATTGCTTTTTATTTTTTTTTTCTGAAAAGTCAGATAAATAATGTAAATTTGTCCCTTTTTTTTTTTTTTTTTGGTATCCTGATACCTCATTTAAGCTCGTTATTTATTATAATTACCTTTCTGTTGCTTCTTTTGTTGTTTTCATTCTGAAAATAATTTTATCTTCAAAAAGAAATTGTTTCTAGATAATTTTTATTTTTAATATTCAGCACTTTAAAATTTTGAGTTCACCATGCAAATTTTCTAGACTGCAGCTTTCAGTTCAATGCTAAATAGTGATAAATATCTTCTTCCCAGTTTTATTGGGGATGACTCTCTTGATAATCATTTAAGTATGATGTTGACTAAGTTTTATTCTTTTTCATGTTAAGAAATTATTTTCTTAGTGAGCTAGATTATCAGAAATTTCTGTTGATGCTTTAGAAACACAGATATCATTTGAATCTGTTGAGGTGATGATTTGGTTTTCCTCTCTCACTAATTTTAAGTATTCTTTGACTAGCTGGAAGCTTATTCTTTTATACATACTTTAATTCAATGTTTATTTATTTTTTTACTTTATGAGGGACTTTGAAAAACTGCTCAAAAGTGAAGGTGATTTATAGTATTTTAAATTCCTTCCTTTATAGTATTTTTTATTCTTTCTTTTGGGTATTCTGAAGGAGGTTATATTCACATTGGAATCTTTATAATATGTTCTGTGGATCTATTTTATCTTTCCTAATTTGTTAATTCTGTTGAATACCTCATCTATTTTTTGTTGAACTTTTAAAATTCTGAGATGTATTTCTATCAAAATTTCTGTAAGTGTATTCTAGATTATTTATATTAAGGTTTTAATATCATCAACTTTTTAAATCTTTGGAGAATGTTTAAAACAATATATAATCCATGCCATGTTCTAAGTCAGATATATTTTTATTTATTCAGTTTAACATAAGTAATCTTATTGTTCAGGTTTCATGTTTTTATATTGTGTCTGTTGAACAGAGATGGGGTTACTTTGTACAAATTCTTACAAAGCCCAAGTGATTCACTGAATTTATATTCTAGTCACAAAGCATAAGTTGGTGAGTTATATCAGTCATAGTTGTTTAGGAATAAGTATATAATAAGTTGTACTTATTTAGGAAGATGAGTCTTTCAGGGATGATAAAGATCAACTACAATCGGGATAACACTAAGGCCAGAGGAAAAAAATTAAAATCTATTTTGATCCTACATGAGGATCTTTTAGGAGTCCAACCTTTAGAAATACTCTCTTTTCTAAGAAAGGGATGTTACTGTCCTTATTCTTTCCATAGGCTCTGGCCCTTCCCTCTATTTCCTATTTCCTTCATCCAGGACATTTATCAGATTTTCTTCTCGGTACTTTTTGACACTCTGACACTACCCTCTTAAATATCCAGTACAATGGCTTTGTCTGCTGAGTTCTCTTATTGCCCTCCTCTTTTCTCTTTAACAATTTTACTATATATATAGCTTGTAAACACCAAGATAATTTCTTCCAGAATTTGACATTCAGTGTTCATCCAGCCATCTATCAAACACTTATTGAAAATCATCTATGTGTTAGGCACTATAATAGGAAGTAGAAAACGCTATCTCCCTAGCTCAGCTAGAATGTTTAATCCCTTATACTAAAGAGATCTTAATCTTCTGCTTGAACTCTCCAAGGTTCAGTGTCTCCAACTAGCATGGCTCTATCTTTAATTTATTAACCTAAAGATACCCAAAACTTTACTAAGTTCTATCTTTATTTCTAAACGTACATCTCTTACCATTCTTGCCCTGGTTTATGATTGATAGTAACTTTCTAGGCTCTTAATATATAATCTTTATTATTATTTTATGCTAAAGTCTTTTTATTGGGATATAGTTGCTTTACAATGCTGTGTTACTTTCTTCTGTACAATAAAGTGAATTGGCTATATGCATACATATCCCTTTCCTCTTGGACCTCCCTCCCACCCCTCACCTATACCATCCATTATGTCATGACAGAGCACTGAGCTGAGCTCCCTTCGCGATACAACAGGTTCCCACTAGCTATCTGTACACATAGTAGTGGATATATGTCAATCCCAGTCTCCTGATTAATTTCCCACCCCTCTCCTTCCCCTCTCCTTGTGTCCACACATCCATTCCCTACATCTGCATCTCTATTTCTGACCTTCAAATATGTTTGTCTGTACCATTTTTCTAGATTCCACATACAAGCATTAGTCCTATCCCTAATTGACATTCATCAAAATCCTTTGTTGTTCACATCTTTGCATTTGTCCCAAGCGTCTCTGCTTCTCTTTATGTCTGTATCTGTTACCTTAGTGTTAGAAGCACAAAATCTGCATCTTGATTTTTTACAAGCTCCTAACTACTTCTGTATCCCTCCCTCTCTCATCCATCAACCACAGTGTCATTAAGGTTCTCTCTGAAATTTGTATGGAATTAATGAGATGATTAATTCCAAGTCTTCCCTTGTGGCTAAGATGGTAAAGAATCTGCTTGCAATGCAGGAGACCCAGGTTCCATCCCTAGGTTGGGAAGATCCCCTGGAGAAGGGAATGGCTACTCGTTCCAGTTTTTTTTTTGTCTGGAGAATTCCATGGACAGAGGAGCCTGGTGGGCTATAGTCCATGGGGTCACAAAAAGTTGGACCTGGCTGAGTGATGAACACTAATGAGATCGTTACCCATTCAAAATTTTTGTGATTTTGCTTTGCTTAGAGGAAAAACACAAACTCCTTAGCTTGGCATTTTGTTTTTCTTCACAACTTGGTACCAAGTTTGTCTCTTCTCAGTTACTTGACACCTCTCTCCCCACTCGTATGATGTAGTCATCTTTGACTACTGTGTATTGTGGCTTCTTCATATTTAGACCATTTTCTGATACCATTTTCTGATAGTGGGTATTCAAATGATGTTTGTTGATCATTATTTTGAAAAGACTAAGTTTTATGATAAGCAAGACCTTGTGATTTTCTGGGTGGGTCAGATTGATGAGATACTGTTTAATTTTGTAATTTATGAAAGGCTTTGAAGTTTCATATTACAGGAATGCCAGACAAATGGGAACCATATATGTGACTTAGATAATGACTTGGACAGTGATTTCATCTAGCTGTGTTTTCTGGTTGTTTTAAGCACCAGAAATTTATTCAGTATTATGGTTACAACTGTTTAATGCTCTAAGATTGATTGCTTTCCATTAGCTGTGGAAGCTAAAGAAAATAATAGTTTGCATTTTGAGTATAAGTTTAAGAGACGTGATGTAACATTATTATATGATGTGAGTATTCTGATTTGATTAAAAATGGTTGTATACATAGACCCTAAAAATAATTCACCTCCAAGGATGTATTATTAGAATTTTTCCTGGTAGTGAAGTATTTATTATTATGTAATTTTCAGTATATATTTTTTTAAGAATGTAGTTGGATATTTGATTCTTTAACTCAAAGAATTGGGCTGAGATGGCTAGAAATAGGAGAATCATGAGGATGTCATGGAAAATTTGAGGTGGAGAGTTTCACATCAAGATTAAATAAATTTAGCAGCTATTTGGCACAGCTTATTTCAAATAGTTGTTTTTGTCCTGCTTGTCTTCATCACATGAAGAGCAGCCAAACTAGCTTTTTCTTATGATATTTTCGTTGAGTTAAGAGGTTTGAACCAAATATTGTCTCTGAAATTATCCTTTATAAATTTTAACTGCTTGGTCATAGTCACTTCTTTCTAAGTGTCAAGGTTTGTCAACTGAGTAGCGTGATATGTAGTATATTCTATACACATTGTCAATGACACAGTCTTTGAACACTTACTAGATTATTTTGACTACTTCAGTAATTAAGGAAATTAAATTGAATGTACTATGGTTGCACTGATCTTTAACCATTGATGAGGAAAACATTATTCTGAATTGACTTACTCACTGTTGAGACATTCTTTTCCTATATCCTGGAGAGTAAGAAAATCTTTGGTTTTCTAATTCATCAGCAAGGGAGAAAATGACTTTTTTTTTTTTTGGTAGCTTTAATTTATACATTTCTTTTGACTTTATAGACCGTAAGCATTATAGTGAAGTGAAAGTCTCTCAGTCATGTTCAACTTTTTGCCCATGGACTATACAGTCTGTGGAATTCTCCAGGTCAAAATATTGGAGTGGGTAGCCTTTCCTTTCTCTAGGGCATCTTCCCAACCCAGGGATCAAACCCAGGTCTCCCACATTACAGGCAGATTCTTTACCAGCTGAGCCACCATGGACGCCCTGTAAGCATGATAAGTCCTATGAATGTATATTTAGTTTTATATTAAAGCTTTGAAAAGATTAATTTCCATATTAAAGGTTTGCAAACATTTTTATTTTTTCCTTCTAAAAAGGGACTCTACTGTTCAGAGTTGACAGTTATGATATGACAGCAAATAGCTTAAAATCATTCGAGTTTTTCCAATTTTGAGTGAGTTCCTAGTGTGAAACAATGGGCTTCTATATACAAAATTATAGTTTTATATGTCTGACAGTGTTCAGAGCATCTGACCTAATGTTCATGTTATATAGATATAGTACCAGAAAGGTTGAGTGAATTATCAAGTTCAGTGAATTATCTAGTCAGTGACAGATGGACCATAACCATAATGATAAACATGCAGATAAGCTTGAAAAGTCTTTCACAATAACTTCAAATTGATTATAAAAAGAGAACTGGGTCAAATCAGACTAAATACAGAAGAGTTAAAATAAGTATCTCAATATTAAAAAAAATCACTGAAATTTTACTTCATGTAGGCCTTTTTGAATTTTTAAATAAAATGCAGAAATAATCTCTGACAAGTATTTTTTTGTAAATGAGTAGTTTTAATAACAGCAAATATTAACATTTATTTATTTTCATTGCAATGTATTTTGCATATTAAATGTTGTTTTGAAACACTTCTGTTTTTATGTGTTTCAAAGGGGAGAGTAAGATTTTTTTGTGTGAGTTTTTGAAAGACTAATTTAAAGTTTTATTTCAGAGTAAAAGTTATTTCAGATGATGTATATGATAATTTCATCATACAAAATGTAAAGCATAAATGATTTTAACTATGATAAAATATATTATTCATCAGATTATAGCTAGTTACTTATGATTAACTCTAATGTGAAGATGTTTTTCCATTCCTACTGTTTTCCAAAAATATAGCTCTTCCTTCTATCTTTAGAAATATTTTAGGTTCTCTTGTTTAGAATTAAATATTACTATATTTGTTGTTCAGTCACTAAGTCATGTCCAACACTTTGAGACCCCATAGCCTGCAGCACACCAGGCTCATCTGTCCTCCACTATCTTCCAGAGATTGCACAAATTCATATCCATTGAATAAATGATGCTATCTAACCATCTCATCCTCTGCCATCCCTTTATCCTTTTGCCTTCAACCTGCCTGATGCCTTTCCCAGAATCAGTATCTTTTCCAGTGANCCAAGTTTATATCCATTGAATCAGTGATGCCATCCAACCATCTCATCTTCTGTCTACCTCTTCTCTTTCTGCCTTCAATCTTTACCAGCATCATTTTTTTAAAGTAACTCATTTGAAAAGACCCTGATGCTGGGAAAGATTGAAGGTGGGAGGAGAAGGGAACGACAGAGGATGATGTATTTGGATGGCATTACTGGCTCAATGGACATGAGTTTGAATAACCTTAGGGAATTGGTGATGGACAGGAAAGCCTGGCATGCTGCAGTCCGTGGGGTCGCAAAGAGTTGGACATGACTGAACGACTGAAATGAACTGAACTGAAAAGATAATCTTACTTTTTGACCACTAATCCCCCTACTTGGTGGGGGAGAAAGAAGACTCAGATCTCACTTGCAGAGATCCTGATTTAATTGGTTTTAGGCAGGGCTCAGGAGCTGGTGCTTAGTAAATCTCCTCATATGATTATAATGTAACACCAGCATTGAGAACCTCTCCCCTAGTACTCATCTCAACTACTATGTATATGGTATATTCTCAAAAATGGCNCTCAGATCTCACTTGCAGAGATCCTGATTTAATTGGTTTTAGGCAGGGCTCAGGAGCTGGTGCTTAGTAAATCTCCTCATATGATTATAATGTAACACCAGCATTGAGAACCTCTCCCCTAGTACTCATCTCAACTACTATGTATATGGTATATTCTCAAAAATGGCTGTTATCACTGGTGAACTGAATACATTTCTTCTTTGTATTCAGTCATTCATTCACAGTAATGAAGGTTCACACACTGAAAGGACAGGAAATTAATAGATACGCCAGAGAAACTCCAGAAAAGGAATTACAGTTGTTCCTAAGTAAAACAGAGGAAGAGACCCAACACCCACCAGGGATACCAAAATCCTTGAATGCTCAGGTCTCGTAGTCTACTCTCCATATCTGTGGTTCTGCATCTAAGAATTCAACCAACCTCAGAATAGTATAATGCTGTTGATTTATTAAAAAAACATATATATGTTGGCCCACACAGNGGTCTCGTAGTCTACTCTCCATATCTGTGGTTCTGCATCTAAGAATTCAACCAACCTCAGAATAGTATAATGCTGTTGATTTATTAAAAAAACATATATATGTTGGCCCACACAGTTCAATCCTGTGTTGTTCAGAGGTCAACTGTATTCTCCAAATAGCCTTATGCAGAGTGTAACTATGCCACAGCCCTTTAAGCATACCTCTTAACGACAACACATCATAAAGACTGACAAAATTTGACAAATTGATCTGTTTAATATATGGAATTTAAGGCACAGCTTTTTAAATTTTTTTCTTTTTTAAACCGTTAAATGATGTGTTTGTTGGAAAATTGCAATTTTATATGAAAAGTAACAGTTTATGAAACATGTTCATAAAACACTTTCCTTTGGGAATTTATATATTTTTTGAGTCAGAATATTCGAGGTTATGGTACAGTAATAAGGCATCCCACATTTCATTGGTTTACTGCAACAAAGATTTACTCTTTTACTTATACTACAGAACTCAAATAACTTTTAACATCAGTCCAGGCTCATGGAGGGACCACCTTGATTTTTATAACTGAAAAAAGGATGTAGGTGAATGGCATGCTAACTCTTGAAGTTTTATATCTGCTCACACTCATTGACTTACACAAGTTATAGGGTCATAGCTAAGTCAAAAAGATATGAAAATACATTGCTACTAAATGTCCATGAGAAGAAAATTGGAGTATTTGTAACCAAGTTCTAGTGAACATCGCAATCATCTTCTGCTGGATGACGTAATTTTAGGGATAGCTTTTTTATGATCGTGGGTGACAGGATATCTTTTTTTTTTTTTAATTATGATTTTTATTTTTTTTAATTAATTTTTATTTTTTTAGTTTGTTTTGCTTTACAATACTGTACTCATTTTGCCATACATTGACGTAAATCAGCCATAAGTGTACCTGAGTTCCCAGGATATCTTTACTTCTCAAAATAAGTCTGTATTGTTAAGGAAGGTAGACTACTATTGTTGCTCCTTCTTAGAGAAGCTGAGAATCAGAAGGCCTGGATAGTGTCACTATACGCCCACAGTTAGTGAGAAGGGGACTGGGGCTTATTTTATCTTTAAAAAGTAATTGCTTTTCCAAATGGTTCATTGATGAAATTCCTGTACTGTGTTCTTCTACTTTATATTCTATGGTCCTTTTGTATAACTGCTACTCATTTTCTAGTCAAATAAAGAGCCAATTTATGATTAACATACATTTTAGTTTTAAAGATATAAATTTATAACTGTTACTTTCTCTTTTCTATATTTTCATTTTTATAATTTTATTATAAAATATTATAAAATTATAAAAATTCATTATAAAAATAATTCAAGCTTCTGTCTATCTTTAGAACTTCACTAGAAAATTGTACTCTATCAAGTAATAAGGCAAAGCAAATCATTGTCACCAGGGTGTCACTGTTATATCACTGGAAGTAATGTTATTGTTTCTTAGTAAGATTTGATTTTGGTTGAAATCCCAGCGTTTCAACTTACCACACAGAGAAACAAGAACAAATTGCTAATGGACAATTTCTTAAGATACAGGAAGGAAACCTTTTCAATGTACAAAGTTCAGCTGCTGGAGATTTCTTTAATTATATTATTCTGGAATATTGGTATTTATTTATTTATTTGTATTTATATTATAAGAGTTGTGTCTGATTCTGTGATCCCACAAATGGTAGCCTGCCAGACTTCTCTGTCCATGGAATTTTCCAGGCAAGAATACTGGATCGGGTTGCCATTTCCTACTTTAGAGGATCTCCTGACCCAGGGATTGAAACTGGATCTCCTGTATATCTGACATTACATATGAATTCTTTACTGCTGAGCCACCANGTGATCCCACAAATGGTAGCCTGCCAGACTTCTCTGTCCATGGAATTTTCCAGGCAAGAATACTGGATCGGGTTGCCATTTCCTACTTTAGAGGATCTCCTGACCCAGGGATTGAAACTGGATCTCCTGTATATCTGACATTACATATGAATTCTTTACTGCTGAGCCACCAGAGAAAAACATTTATATTTTATTTTTTAATAGATTTTAATAAAAATGAATCAGTAATCAAGAATGACTTGTAATTTTTTTTTTTTTTTTGGTGAAAGGCTGTGAGCATGAATTTAACAAATTATATATAAAAGCCTTACGGAGCCAAATATTGCGGGATAGGTTCATAGTATATCGGTGTTTTCAAGTTCACTCTATAACTTTACAAAGAAACTGTCAAAGGCAGGATGACTCAAGTTTTCCCTAACATCACGTCTTCCTAACTAACATGAAAACAGTGTGGTTCAAAACTATGAACTGGGCTGCCAAGCTTTTGCTTTCAAATGTTTAACATTTTGGGGAACATGTAAATTGCACTATAATTTGCTTATTAAAGATCTCCATTTTGTAAAATGTTATATATTATGATATTTAAATATTGCTGGAGATTCAGTGGAAAAAACTTTTCATCAATGTGAAGTAATAACAAGACAATATTCATTTGATGCACAAAAGCAGTCTATTGATACATCATTCTGCTGCTAAAATAGAGTATTAGAGAACATCCTCCCCACCCCTTTAGAAATATTACAGCCATGATTTCTGAAATATAAAGTCCGAGCCATTTGTCTTGAAAAATCTCACTGAGTCATGACACAACAGTGGAACTAAACCATGAGAGGTTTAGCTCCATTTCCTCTACCTTCTCTAAGTGCCTATGGTTCTCAAACCATATTCCTTTCTGGGACTCATCTCTGAAGCCTGTAGGAGATAAGTTCCTCCCGTTGCTAGTCAGTAGGGGGGTCCACGTTTCCTTGTTTTGGAGTTGGGGTGTATTTGTTCTACCCTGTTTATAGCCGGCAGAAGCCCTGCTTCTTCCTTATAACTCTCCTTTTCATCAGCACAAAGGGAGATTCAAAATCAGAAATGATCTTAATTAAATATTTTTTTGTACAGAAACACCCATTCCACAACCATGGTCTTTAGTACTCTTTTGGGGTGTCCCTCCCCACCTTTCTCTTAGTAAAACTGAAGGCAGTAAAGCTTATTACAAAAGACAAGGATAAATATTTATCGAGGTGCAAAAGATATTTAGAGAACCTACATTTACTTGCATTCATTATTGTGAACATGTTTAATCATGTGAGGTGTTATCAAAACTGGCTGAAATATTTTCCTCTACAGTATTTTCAAATAAAATTGTCTCCAAGAAAAATTATAAAAGTGAATTTAAACATCCAGGATAAATATTTTGAGAATATTTATTTTAGAGTTTGAGCTTCTAAAAATATCTTATACTACATCTTATTGGTGTATATATATTTATAAATATCTTATACTCCATCTTATATGTATATAGATGTATAAATATCTTATACTTTTAAAATACACTATAATAAATTATTATAATGCCTGCTTTTTAGAGGAACTTATAGCTCTTTTAGCTTTGTAGTATTAATGAAACCATTTTATACTTCTTAGTGGTCTATAAATTATGAGTATTAAATGAAAATATAACCAGATTTTAGTTGTTTTATTTAATAGAGAATTTTTTTTCTTGAAGGCAGTACCATTGTGTGCTTTTAAAATCACACATTAAAGGGTATCCACATCAAATATATACTTTACAATATCTTTTTGGAATATGAATAGAGTAAAAGTTTATATGTGGTTGGTTGTAAAAAATTTTTCCTTTATCATGTATTAATAAATAACATAACCATG
The DNA here is from genome assembly GCA_006410615.1 of Neotragus moschatus. Lineage (NCBI taxonomy): Eukaryota > Metazoa > Chordata > Mammalia > Artiodactyla > Bovidae > Neotragus > Neotragus moschatus. The sequence continues at coordinate 873,171 of SJYA01000064.1, read as the reverse complement.
ATTTGGAAGACAGGAGCTAATCAGTAGATTATTCACAAGATTTAATTGAATATATATATTTTAAAATTACAGAAAACATTTGAAATAGTTGTTTAGGTAGATAACAAAAGCAGAATAATTTTATTCATTAAAAGACACATTTTCAAGAAACAAATCAAAAGTAAAGTTTTGAGATGGCAATTTTGTAATTATTGTTTTAAGGAGAATTTTATTATCTTCTGATAATAAATGGAATGGAAATATCTACCACTACAAGAAAAATTTTATATTTTGATAAATATAATTTTTAATATAGACATAGTTATTTTAAGCTATAAATGCTCATTGCAATTTTCATTTTTTCACTTCTGTGCATTATTTGTTGATTCAATAATCACAATTAAGCACTAAAACATTATTTTGAAAGAGAATTTTGCAATTAGTATGTTGTTTTTAACAATGATATCATCTGCTGAAAAATTGTAACTATATTTACATGATATTCTTTATAGTTTTTGAACTTTTTTAAGGTTGAGTACTTGTTTCTCTTTATGAAAAAGCATATATAGAATAATCATTTTTGCTGATTCACTATAAAGTTTTACACTTGGTGGAACAACTTTGCAAAATTTAGATTTAGTGATGAGCTAATTTTTAAAACATGGTTTAGCATTTACACAGAGACTGTGATGAAACTTCATGTGCAGACATTATGGGATCTTTTTTTGTCTAAAATGCATTATTATATGTGAATTGGGCATGACTTTTATATTCTAATTTGATACCTACCTTTGTTTAATTCTCTGCTCTATGGTGTTTTCTCATGGGGCAAAGAAATAGAAAGTCACTCCTTAAAAAGACATATTTTCTTACAAGAATAAAACATCTTTTGAAGAGGTACTGGTATTTTAATGTCCCTCATGTTTTTTTATTTCTGAATTTAAAAAAATTAATTAAAGAACACTGTGATTGTTTTTTTTCCTATCTCAAAAGCAGTTGACTTTGAATTGAAATTAAATATATTTAAATCTACACATGGTACTACTACGAAAGGAAAGAAATGATATAATTACTACATTTAGAGCTTTTTAAAAGTGCAACCTCTCATTTAAAAGAACTTATTTTCAACCATAAGGAATTGGTTATTCTGTGTGCATTTATCAGATAGGCCTCATATAATTTCTTGTATCTCTTAAGGAAGTCCATATGTAATAGATAAAACATCCAAAAACACAAACCTAATGAAAAACATTCTTTTGTTGAGATGGTTTCACTCCAGTAACCCCAGAAATGTTGGCAAGTAATTTGAGTTTCAGTGATAAGATTCTGCTGCTGCTAGTGATGTTTCTGGCCCTTTGATAGGTTGAAGTTTTACAAGAAAATCTTGCTGTTTATAGCAAGCTTAGGTCTTAGGGGATGTAGCCCTACTCTCGAGTTTAGATTTTGTGTGAGCATTAATAAAAACATTGATTTCTGTTTTAGAAGAGGAACAATGTATTTTAAAATAATTTTAAAATATAATCTTTTAAAGGAAAGACTATTTTAGCCTTCTAAATTATCTCTTTTGTATTCCTATGGTGTTGCTGAATTACTAAAATTTGTTTTTCCTACTGGACATTTAAAATTATTTCACAAATCTTTTCTGCTTCAAGTAAAAGTCATTAAACTATAGTGTTTGAAAAGTAAAATTTTGCAAAGGTTTAATGCTTAAGTTCTGCAATGACTTGTAAAAATTTATATCTATAAACTTGTTTTTGTTACTAATAATTCTGTGTAAACAGTGAATGGCTAAAATATATATTTAGTCATAAATATGACTAAATATAGTCATAAATGTGACATTTCTCTTTTAGCTGAACAGCAAAATGAGAATTATTGTTTAGTCCCTAAGTTGTACCCAACTCTTTGTGACCCCATGAACCATAGTATTCCAGGCTTCCCTGTCCCTGTCCTTCACCATCTCCTTGAGTTTGCTCAGTCTCATGTCCATTGAGTTGATGATGCCATCCAACCATCTCATCAAATTAAAACTAGTCTATCAAAGTTCCATTGCTCAGCTAAGAATGTAGGCTGCCACTAAGTAAGGACAGGGACATGTCACTTTAACCTCTTGAAATCTCAGATTCACCATTAAAATAAGAGAATTGGATAAAAAAAATCATATACCATTTTATAATTTGAGATGACAAGCTGCAACTTCAAGTTTTTGACTTCTTCAAATTAGGATAGAGAACTTCAAAATGTTATTATAGTACTAACTAAATTTGGTAAGAGCACATATGTTAAATGTTCACTCTTTTAATTTTTTATTTTGAGAAAAATCAAAAATAAACCATTCACTATGTTCACTATGTTAATATCACAATTCATAAAGCTCAATATTTGATATTTTGAACTTAAGTAACTAAAATGTGAAAGTTCTCATATTATTAATTCTATCATGTTAGTGTAAGTTTAAATTCTGTGACAATCCATGTTTAATGAAATGACAATATTATATTCAATCCTATTCTGAGTGTTTTAGATGAAGGAATTTCAGTTCAGTTCAATTCAGTTCAGTCACTCAGTCATGTGCAATTCTTTGAGACCCCATGAATTGCAGCATGCCAGGCCTCCCCATCCATCACCAACTCCCAGAGTTCACTCAAACTCACATCAGTGATGCCATCCAGCCATCTTATTCTCTGTCATTCCCTTTTCCTCCTACCCGCAATCCCTCCCAGCTTCATAGCAAAACTCAACTTATAGCAATCTTCAAAAGTTAAGATTCACTGATCTTTTTAAGAATACAGTGATTTCACGGTCAACTTAAAAAATTTATTTTATTTTAAAAAATGCAATTTTATTTGAATTAATAAAAAAGAAACATTTATCATTTTTTAAAATGTCATTCTTTCCCCAAAAATGCACCATCTTGTGTCAAATCTGAAAGTAATGACATAATTAATGGCATGCCCTTAGTTGCTCAGTCATGTCTGACTCTTTGTGACCCCATGGACTGTAGCCTGCCAGGCTCCTCTGACCATGGGGATTCTTCAGGCAAGAGTACTGGAGTGGGTTGCCATGTCCTCCTCAATTAACTGTATATGTAATATATTAAAATGTAACTTCAAAGCTAATTCAAGAACAAATGAATACACATCATGAACCTTCCTTTTCCTTATTGATGCTCAAGGTAGTTAATAATAAAGTGAGGAATAATTAAGTTAACACCATTATCTAGATATATAGTCAAATTTAGAAATGCATTTGTGGTAATATCATATTAAAAAGCAGAGACATTACCTTGACAACAAAGGGATGTCTTTGCCAACAAAGTCAAAGCTTTGGTTTTTCCAGTAGTCATGTATGGATGTGAGAGTTGGACTAAAGAAAGCTGAATGCCGAAGGACTGATGCTTTTGAACTGTGGTGTTGGAGAAGACTCTTGAAAGTCCCTTGGACTGCAAGGAGATCCAACCAGTCCATCCTAGAGATCAGTCCTAGATCTTCATTGGAAGTACTGATGGTGAAGCTGAAACTCTAATACTTTGGCCACCTGATGCAAAGAGCTGACTAACTGGAAAAGACCCTGATGCTGGGAAAGATTGAGGGCAGGAAGAGAAGGGGATGACAGAGAATGAGATGTTTGGATGGCATCATTGAGTCAATGGACATGGGTTTGGGTAGACTCCGGGAGTTGGTGATGGACAGGTAGGCCTGGTGTGCTGCAGTTCATGGGGTCGCAATCAGTTGGACATGACTGAGCGACTGAACTGAACCTTAAAATATTTTTCTAATTCACACCAGAAATTCTATATGTAGTAATATTATTTTTTGTCACTTATGAACATCTTTAATTATTTTCTTATTGACATTTTAAGTATTACATATCACTAATTTTGTACAATGAAATTTAATTTACTTAATCTATTGTTATACTTAAATTCTGTCAATAATGTCAATATATTATCAGTGTAACAATGCCCCTCCATTGAAATATTTAGTATAAAGCCATGCTGTACAAATTAAAAAGTAGAATAGCTCTATATCTTATCTTATTAGTGATTTCTGAGGAATCAAGTGTGAGTATTCCAACTGATGGGCTTCCGAGGTGGCATAGTGGTAAAGTACCCGCCTGCCAGTGCAGGAGACATAAGAGGTGCTGTTTCGATTCCTAGGTCAGGAAAATTCCCTGGAGGAGGGCATGGCAACCCACTCCAGCATTGCTGTCTGGAGAATTCCATGGACAGAAGAGCCTCGTGGGCTACAGTCCATAGGGTTGCAAAGAGGCGGCCATGACATATGACTTAGCATGAATTCCAACTGATACATTGAATAGACAGAGATGTTTCTCAGAGAGTTCTGTCATTTTCCTAAACTGCCAGTTATGATAAAAACTAGTTCCAAATCCATAATTTCTTGTGAAAAAATGATACTCTTCTAGCAATCTGGTAATTTTAGAGAATTTCACTCCTGTTGATAAAACTAAGATGAACCACTTTTCTGCATGATTTTCAAATAGTTTACCACTTTTTGTCAGTATCTCTTTCTAGGTTCTTTATACACAACTGTCAGACAGTTTCTTTACCAATATCATAGTCTTTTCAATGTTCATGTTCGGAATTTATAGTAACAGTTGGAATGAAACTTCTTTGCTTTGCACTACTTAAGATACTTCATATCAAACAAGCTCTGCATTACTAGATGATATTCAGTTCAGTTCAGTTCAGTCGCTCAGTCGTGTCCGACTCTTTGCAACCCCATGAATCGCTGCACAGCAGGGCTCCCTGTCCATCATCAACTCCCGGAGTTCACTCACACTTACGTCCATTGAGTCAGTGATGCCATCCAGCCATCTCATCCTCTGTCGTCCCCTTCTCCTGCCCCCAATCCCTTCCAGCATCAGAGTCTTTTCCAGTGAGTCAACTCTTCTCATGAGGTGGCCAAAGTACTGGAGTTTCAGCTTTAGCATCATTCCTTCTGAAGAACACCCAGGGCTGATCTCCTTTAGAATGGACTGGTTGGATCTCCTTGCAGTCCAAGGGACTCTCAAGAGTCTTCTCCAACACCACAGTTCAAAAAGCATGATATTAAAATTTATTAAATGGAAAATTTATCTTTCAATTTTTTGATAGCTCATTTTACCACTTTTTTTGGTATTCTTGCCTTCATACAACTCAGCCAAATTATATTGGATATAATTGTCTATTAAAAAAACAGTCTATGTATCTAAAGAGTAATATCACAAAGGACCTTACCTCATCATGCCACCATACATCATGGCTGAAACTATCTCAGATAAGATAATGCATTGTGTTTCTGTTTTCTAGGGACATTGGAATTAAAATTAAATATAGAAGAAATGGTGTCTGAGTATTTGATGTGTGTCCCAAGGTTTATGCTGAGCATCTTAAGTCATTATTAGAAGTCAAGTCTAAACTGTAAATCAAAAGATTTAGGATTCTACTCTGTCCACTATGGTAGAACTTCTCAAATGACAGTGAGCACAACAATCATCCAGAACAAATTATTTCTAAAATAGAATCCTAAACCCACCTCCCAGTCAGATTTTTAAAATCTTCACTGTGTCTTTCAAATTCACATTTCTTAGTAACAACTATAAATGATTTTGATTAGACCAGGTTTTAAAATTTTTTTGTTTAGAGCATACATTTTTAGGCATGTCATTCTTATTATTACCAACTCAAGTCCTTTATCCATCAAAAAATAAATAAATCATTTACAGGAATATAAATTTCACAAAATCACATACTTTTTTTTATGGAATAGCATCTTTCAAAAACAGGTTTAATGACTGCCATGTTTTTGAACCTGAGCACTAATCTTTCTGTCAGCACTGTTTGTTATTCTCTGTAAACATTTTTGATTTCCCAGGTGGTGCTAGTGGTAAAGAACCCACCTACCAATGCAGGAGACATAAGAGATGTGGGTTAGATCCCTGGGTCGGGAATACCACCTGGAAGAAGGCGTGGCAACCCACTCCTGTGTTCGTGCCTGGAGAATCTCACGGACAGGAGAGCCCGGCAGGCTACAGTCTGTGGAGTCACCCAGAGTCAAACATAACACAAATGACTTAGCATGCATGCACATAATATTTTAGAATTAGATGTGCTATTGCAGTTTTCTGAGGTGGTTCAGATTTTAATCATACTTTCCTGCTAGCAGCATAAACAACAGAAGCATTGCAGAAATTTTAGTTACTTCTAGAATCTGGACTATATCTCCCAGACCTCTGTTCATATAAAAACACACATTTTTTCAGACAAAATTGTCTCACTTTGTGGTTCAAAAAATAGGATTGCAAAAGCTAGAAGTGAACTCCTGTAGAAGCAAAATATTTTAGAGCTTAGAGATGCCTCAGAGAATGTTGATCAGCTCCTGTCCTGTACATGAAGTTCCCTTTAGCAATGTGCTGGGCACATAAGATATTATCATATATCAATCATTAAGAACTACACTGGATCATGTTTTCAGAGTCTTAGTTAGAAATGGATACATGCATATGTATGGCTGAATCACTTCATTATTCACTTGAAAGTATCACAATATTGTTAATAGACTAAACCCAATACAAAATAAAAAGTTCTTTTTTTTTTTTTAAAGAAACTCGTGTACAAGTAACAGAGGACACTACTTAAGCAGCTTGAGTTCAGTTCAGTTGCTCAATCATGTCCAACTCTTTGCGACCCCATGGACTGCAGCACGCCAGGCTTCCATTCACACCAACTCCCAGAGTTTACTCAAACTCCTGTCCATTGAGTTGGTGATGCCATCCAACCATCTCATCCTCTGTTGTCTCCTTCTCCTCCTGCCTTCAATCTTTCCCAGCGTCAGGGTCTTTTCGGATGAGTCAGTTCTTCTCATCAGGTGGCCTAAGTATTGGAGTTTTAGCTTTAGCATTAGTCCTTCCAATGAATATTCAGGACTGATTTCCTTTAGGATGGACAGGTTAGATCTCCTTGCAGTCCAAGGGACTCTCAAGAGTCTTCTCCAACACCACAGTTCAAAAGCATCAATTCTTTGGCACTCAGATTTCTTTATAATCCAACTCTCACATCCAGACATGAGTACTGGAAAAACCATAGCCTTGACTAGACAGCCTTTTGTTGGCAAAGTAATCTGCTTTCTAATATTCCGTCTAAATTGGTCTTAACTTTTCTTCCAAGGGATAAGCATCTTTTAATTTCATAGCAGTCACCATCTGCAGTAATTTTGGGGCCCCAAAAAATAAAGTCTGCAACTATTTCTACTGTTTCCCCATCCATTTGCCATGAAGTGATGGGCCATAGTCTTAGTTTTCTGAATGTTGAGCTTTAAGCCAACTTTTTCACTCTTCTCCTTCATTTTCATCAACAGGTCCTTTAGTTCTTCTTCATTTTCTGCCGTAAGGGTNGTCCATTCAGAAGGAGATCGGGCCTGGGATTTCTTTGGAAGGAATGATGCTAAAGCTGAAACTCCAGTACTTTGGCCACCTCATGCAAAGAGTTGCCTCATTGGAAAAGACTCTGATGCTGGGAAGGATTGGGGGCAGGAGGAGAAGGGGACGACTGAGAATGAGATGGTTGGATGGCATCACGGACTCGATGAATGTGAGTCTGAGTGAACCTGGGGAGTCGGTGATGGACAGGGAGGCCTGGCATGCTGCGATTCATGGTGTCACAAAGAGTCAGACACGACTGAGCGACTGAACTGAACTGAACTGATAGATATATATACTATACATACATATATATACACACTACTACATATATATATACATATATAAATACATATATATTTATACTACTGTGTAAAACAGATAGCTAATGGGAACCTGCTAAATAGCACAGGGAGCTCAGCTCCGGGTTCTAAAGATGTGGGATGGCTGGGTGGGAGGGAGGTGCAAGATGGAGAGGATGTATTTACACATATGGCTGATCCACTTCATTGTACAGCAAAAACTAACACAGAGCAATTATATCCAAAATAAAAAGTAGATATTAAAAATGAAAGTCCAAGCTCTTGTTTCACAAACTGCACTCTGTTCATTTTGACTTGCTGTAATTTAAGTCCTCACTGAGAGATTTTTGTTGTTGATATTTTGTTTGTGTAAAGCTTAACTTTCAGACTCACTGCTCTACATGAGGATAGGAAGAAAAATTAGAAAAGATTCTGAGAAAGTCAAGTGAATCAAAGCAAAGTTTCATGCCTTGCTGATAATACTGTACCTTCCCTACAATTTGTTTGCAGTTAAACACATGCACATATGCTAAGATAATAAGTGATAGTTAAAAATTAACAACAACACAACAACATATTTTAAACTATGCCTATATCACTTCCACAAGCTGGAAATGTCTATTAAAGACTTCTAAAAGTTGTATTTTGCATGCTGCCAAACCTTATCCAAAAATCAGTTTATATTTGTTTACATAATTTTAAGAAAGCAGTGATAACACATAAGAGTGTACTCACCCAATTTAAATGTGTCTCATTTTGCACTAAAGCTATTTTATATTTAGAGTATATTAAATACATTTTATTACACTTGCATATGAATTGGTCTGACAGATTAATATACAATTATAATACTATAATATATTTAATATATTATAGGACTATATTCAAATATATTATACTTGCTTTGTATGAAACTTATTTCCAAAGACTGCCTTACTGCTGGCACAAGCTCCTCAGTGCCTAGAAGGGCCGGGACTGTGAACCATACCTAAGCCACCCACTGCATCTCACATAGTGCCATTCTATGGGAGACAAAACAGTGTGGGATGAATCACTAAACACAGAGGAAAAGTCATTTCCCAGGGTAGGGACTCATTTGGATTTTCATTAGTAGTTCAGTTCAGTTGCTCAGTCGTGCCCGACTCTTTGCGACCCCATGAATGGCATCACGCCAGGCCTCCCTGTCCATCACCAACTCCCAAAGTCCACCCAAACCCATGTCCGTTGTGTCGGTGATGCCATCCAACCATCTCATGCTCTGTCATCCCCTTCTCCTCCTGCCCTCAATCTTTCCAAGCATCATGGTCTTTTCAAATGAGTCAGCTCTTCGCATGAGGTGGCCAAAGTACTGGAGTTTCAGCTTCAACATCAGTNTCACTTTTTCTTTATCCACTTCCCTGTGGGTAGACATTTAGGTTTTTCCAGTCTTTCAATGCTATAGACAAGACAGCATTGATTTTTACATGAGTCTCCTTAGGTACATTTATGAGAATTTCGCTAATGAATATACCCTAGAGTGGAATTTCTAGGTCATGAGGTATGTACATTTTAAACTGCATCAGATATAGCCAAATTCTTCCAGAAATGCTTGTACCACTTACAGGCCCTCTTGCAACGTGAAAGAGTAGCAATGCTTCATATCCAGTATTTGATACTGTCAGTTCAGTTCAGTTCAGTCGCTCAGTCATGTCCGAATCTTTGCGACCCCATGAATCACAGCATGCCAGGCCTCCCTTTCCATCACCAACTCCCGGAGTTCACTCAAACTCATGTCCATCGAGTTGGTGATGCCATCCAGCCATCTCATGCTCTGTTATCTCCTTCTCCTCCTGCCCCAATCCCTCCCAGCATCAGGGTCTTTTCTAACGAGTCAACTCTTCGCATCAAGTGGCTAAAGTATTGGAGCTTCAGCTTCAGCATCAGTCCTTCCAATGAATACTCAGGACCGATCTCCTTTAGGATGGACTGGTTGGATCTCCTTGCAATCCAAGGGACTCTCAAGAGTCTTCTCCAACACCACAGTTCAAAAGCATCAATTCTTCGGCACTCAGCCTTCTTCACACTCCAACTCTCGCATCCATACATGACCACTGGAAAAACCATAGACTTGACTAGATGGACATTCGTTGGAAAAGTAATATCTCTGCTTTTCAATATGCTGTCTACGTTGGTCACACCTTACCTTCCAAAGAGTAAACGTCTTTTAATTTCATGGCTGCAGTCACCATCTGCAGTGATTTGGAACCCAAAAGAATAAAAAGTCTGACACTGTTTCCACTGTTTCCCCATCTATTTCCCATGAAGTGATGGGACCGGATGCCATGATCTTCCTTTTCTGAATGTTGAGCTTTTAAGTCAACTTTTTCACTCTCCACTTTCACTTTCATCAAGAGGCTCTTTAGTTCCTCTTCACTTTCAGCCATAAGGGTAGTGTCATCCGCATATCTGAGGTTACTGATATTTCTCCTGGCAATCTTGATTCCAGCTTGTTTCTTCCAGTCCAGCATTTCTCATGATGTACTCTGCATATAAGTTAAATAAGCAGGGTGACAATATACAGCCTTGATGTACTCCTTTTCCTATTTGGAACCAGTCTGTTGTTCCATGTCCAGTTCTAACTGTTGCTTCCTGATCTGTATATACTGATACTGTCAGGACTTTTCGTTTTGACAATTTTGTGGGTGTGCCATTGCAGGACACCGTAGTTTTAAGTTGCACGTCTGACCCATGTCTTCCGAGGACTGCCCACCGGTGCTCTTGACGCATTAAGGGCATGGTCACAATCAAGCTGTCCAGCAGCCTTATACGGTCAGCATGACTCGGCCAGATCTTACAGATTTGCTTTCAAGCTCACAGCTAATCCCTAGAGGAGGACATGGCAGTCCATTCCAGTATTCTTGCTAGGAGAATCCCATGGACGGAGGAGCCTGGTAGGCTAGAGTCCATGGGGTCACAAAGAGTCGGACCCAACTGAGTGATGAAGCACTCACACCACAGCTTATGCCCCAGTGCAGAATATTGTAAAGCACACACTTAATATTAAGACGATGGAGCAAGAATGCAAAGAAGAACTATATAAAAACGATCTTCCAGTTCAGTTCAGTCACTCAGTCGTGTCCAACTATTTGCGACCCCATGAATCACAGCACGCCAGGCCTCCCTGTCCATCACCAACTCCTGGAGTTCACTCAGACTCATGCCCATCGAGTCAGTGATGCCATCCAGCCATCTCATCCTCTGTCGTCCCCTTCTCCTCCTGCCCCCAATCCCTCCCAGCATCAGAGTCTTTTCCAATGAGTCAACTCTTCACATGAGGTGGCCAAAGTACTGGAGCTTCAGCTTCAGCATCAGTCCTTCCAAAGAAATCCCAGGGCCGATCTCCTTCAGAATGGACTGGTTGGATCTCCTTGCNTCAGTGATGCCATCCAGCCATCTCATCCTCTGTCGTCCCCTTCTCCTCCTGCCCCCAATGCTTCCCAGCATCAGAGTCTTTTCCAATGAGTCAACTCTTCACATGAGGTGGCCAAAGTACTGGAGTTTCAACTTCAGCCTCATTCCTTCCAAAGAAATCCCAGGGCTGATCTCCTTCAGAATGGACTGGTTGGATCTCCTTGCAGTCCAAGGGATTCTAAAGAGCCTTCTCCAACACCACAGTTCAAAAGCATCAATTCTTCGGCGCTCAGCCTTCTTCACATCACACTGGTTGCACATTTGTGAAACAAACAGGCTAGATGACAGTAGCACATTACACAGATGAGAGACTCAAAGCACAGGCCAGTCAGTTACCTGCCCAAGAGTACACAGCTAAGAACTGGGACAGGTATTGAAACTATGTGGGGTATTTTTAGCATTATTTTTTAAAAAATATTTATTTATTTTTAGCTGTCTTGGGTCTTCTTTGCTACAGGGGTTTTTCTCTAGTTGCGGTGAGCATGGGCTGCTCTCTTTTAATAATTGTGTTGCAGGAAGGCGGACCCCTTCCAGGGCCCGAAACTGGGCTCTTGTTTAACACTCAGAAATGAATTATCTGAGGAGACACATGTGCTGACAAAGCAAGAGATTTTATTGGGAAAGGGCACCCAGGTGGAGAGCAGTAGGGTAAGGGAGCCCAGGAGAACTGCTCTGCCACGTGACTCGCAATGTCAGGTTTTATGGTGATGGGATTAGTTTCTGAGTGGTCTTTGACCAATCATTCTAATTCAGTCTTTCCTGGTGGTGCATGCTTCACTCAGCCAAGATGGATGCTAACAAGGGGGATTCTGGGAAGTGGACGGACACACAGTGTCTCCTTTAGACCTTTCCTGAACTCTTCTGGTTGGTGGTGGCTTACTAATTCCGTGTTCCTTATCAGGATCTCCTGTCATAAAACAACTCATGCAAATGGTTACCATGGTACCTGGCCCGGGTGGGTGGTTTCAATCAGTGTGCTTCCCCTAACAGTTGCAGTGCACAGGCTTCTCACTTCGGTGGCTTCTCTTGTTGCAGAGCACAGGCTCTAGGGCACACAGTCTTCAGGAGTTGTGGCACATGGGCTCAACATTTGTGGCTCCCAGGCTCTAAAGAGCAAGCTCAATAGTTATGGCCCATGGGCTTATTTGCTCTACAGCATGCAGGATCTTCCCGAATCAGGGATAGAACTCTTGTCTTCTGCATTGGCAGGCAGATTCTTTACCACTGAGCCACTAGGGAAGTCCAGGACTATATTTCTTGATGCTTGGTCTGTCTACTCTCCTCCAATCTCCTACATCTCTAGTGATAGTTAATTGTCTCCAGTGTTGAGAAGTGCTTCCCCAAAAGGGGTAACTTACAACCCATGAGAAGCACTCAGTGGGTTGTGGTAGTGACAGTAGCTTCCACGTCATGAAACAAACATTAATAAAAGATTCTCTTCTAGCTATTAACCACTCTTACTCCCTCTTTCCTCATTTTAAGATACACTGTGACCTTGAAAAGGCATTAAAACAAAAAATATTTAAGTAATCTACTTGTGCATAAATTGCTTTCTAATATTTCTTAGAAATTCTTGGTTAAAAATGCTTTCTATTTTAGAAGGTGATATATTAAACAGTGTGTTTTAAATAATGTTTATTCTGTCCTGGACTGGGAGATTTATAGCTCTGTAGGCTGGATGTTTGATAACACAACAGCATCATGTGGCTAGTTTTATTTCTTGGTTGATTTCCCTACCAAAGGTCATGGTCAGAAGTAGCTTTATATGGAAACAAAAACAACTGTCCATCAGCCAATGAATAAACAAAATATATTCATATTTGGCCAAATAAAGTGATGTTACATGCTATAACATAAATAAACCTTGAAAACATGCTAAGTGAAAGAAGATAGTCATAAAAGGCCATATATCATATGATTCCATTAATATGAAATTTTCAGAGCAGTGAAATCTATAAAGGCAAAATGGATTCACAGTTGCTTAGGAATGGGAGGGAGAGGAGATGGGGAAATGGGTGTGATAGCAAATTTTTTTTTTTTTAGGTGATGAAAATGCTTTAAAATTGTTGNAATTTTCCACAGTTTATTGTGATCCACACAGTCAAAGGCTTTGGCATAGTCAATAAAGCAGAAATAGTTCAGTTGTTTAATATTGGGCTTGCCAAAAAAGCTCATTCTGGTTTTTCTGTATCATCTTACCGGAAAATCTGAACCAACTTTCAAGCTGGCCCAATATATTTGTATACAACGTATTTTAGTATCATGGTTATGTTTTGCAACCATCACAAAACATTTTCATCATTCCCTCAAAGAAACTCCATACACATTAGCAGTCATTCTCCATCCGTAGCCCCCAGTTCCTGGCACAGTAATATATTAACTTCTGTCTCTATGGTTTTGCCTGTTCTAGACATTGCATATAGATGGAATCATATGTGGCTTTTTGTGTCTAGCTTCTTTCCCTTTAGTGTAATATTTTCAAGATTCATCCATTTTATAGCATGTACCAATGCTCCATTCCTTTTCATTGATGAATAATATTCCACTGTATGACTACATTGCATTTTGCTTATTTATTCATCAACTGATAAACACTTGGTTTTGTTTCTATATTTTGGCTCTTACAAATAAATGCTGCTAGGAACATCTGGGGAAAAGATGTGAATCCATTTCTAATTCTCTTGGGTATATAACTAGGAGTGGAATTGCAAGGTAAGTATCTCTTGATATCTAAATCTATTCTAAGTTCAGACAGCCTGGGATATCTCTCAAAATGCAAGCAACTCCACAATGAGTCCCCACCCCACGTTCACTGAAACACCTTCAGTCTTCAGAATCTATACATATTAATTACAACTTAGTTCTTTCCAATTAAATTGGGGATAGATTCTTCCAATTGAGTTCTCATAAGTCTCACCATTTAGCTATATGATTATTGATATATAGAAACATATATATTATATATTAAACAATGGGTATAAATAGTGGATAAAAGCTATTAATCAGTTTCATCTACCCCAATTGCCAATTCAACTACACAAATATTTACTGAATACTTATGATGTGAATGGCTAGGTAGGACAGTAGACACAAACAGTAATATCGTGTATTCTGCAAATTTTATGACCATTCATGAACTCTAGATATGACAACGTCAGGTAGTTAGAATAGCAAACAGGAATCCAGAATGGTGAAGGCTGAAAGACAAAGAAGGGAAAAGCCCACAAAAATAGAACAAANGTAGACACAAACAGTAATATCGTGTATTCTGCAAATTTTATGACCATTCATGAACTCTAGATATGACAACGTCAGGTAGTTAGAATAGCAAACAGGAATCCAGAATGGTGAAGGCTGAAAGACAAAGAAGGGAAAAGCCCACAAAAATAGAACAAAGGAAGGTCCGAGGACCAGAGTGAGGACCTCAGGTAGAACAAACAACACTCCTGGCCAGCCCAATTTACACAGGGCAGGCCCAGGGGGAGAGAAAACACATAAAAAGAGGAGCCAAAGGGCTAGAGGGGTCTCTCCTTCTGCCACACCCACGTGTGCGCTCTCTCTCCCTCCCCGCGTGCTGGGGGGCTCTTCTCTTTGCTTTTGGGTCGACATGCCCTCACGCCTCAAGGATGGATTTTCCTGTTATTATCTAAATAAAATAGAGCTGTAACACGGAGCTGTAACACTGATTTGTTTAAGAGCTATAACATGGTCTGGTCTGTCCAAGACCTGAGAGCTGTGACATGCCGAGGGCTTTAATGTCCATCACTCCAAATCTTTGCTGTGATGAGACAGAACCGAGGAGTATACACTCGCCTGACATCTATGGTGCCGTGACTCGGATTTAACCTGGCGGTAACAACCACAAGGAGGAGGCCAAGCATAGCAGGAGCCCAGCGGATCGCAAAGAAAACCCAGGGCAAGGAAAGTGACAACACCCATCGTGCTGGAAACCAGGACAGAGAAAAATGAACTCAGCAGAAAGCTCTTGTGGCTCAGTCTCAGATTCCAGAAGACCTCCAGTTAAGGTAAGAGATCCTTGCTCCTATGGCTGGAGGGACATATGCCTAATGAAATCTTAATTCCTTTACAATTTCTCATTTCTTGTTTCCTCGAACCCCCCCGCAAACAGGCGGACAGCAGTGGGCACAGCTGAAGGACTTGGGAAGGGCTACTCCTCAGCATGTCCCAACGGTGCTATCTGCTAAGCCCCAGTAGCTGTTACCCAAGCCACTGGGGTTCTTCTGTCCTTACTCTTCTTTGTGCCAAGGATCAGGCCAATGAAAATTGTCAGCACCAGTCAGATATTTAGCAAATTTTCCGGCAGGCTATGAAGGGGATTCCTTGGCACGTTTTTCCCACTGCTTTTTCCACCTGTCCTTTAGCTCTCTCTCCTGGGACTTGAGCCAAAATCCAGGATGCCTGGCTTCAGGACCTAATGAAGCTCAGGCTCTGATGTCTCATTGCAGAAATTCAGTGAGAGATAAAGCTATAGGTAAGAGGTAGATTTGTTAGGATTCAGAGGGAAGCGCCCACTCTACAGGGTATGGGCCATGGAATGCTGTCTGGCTAGGTTTTGCGAGCTGGATGAATTCATATACTAATGAGTGGGAGGATCATCCCAGCCACTGGGGAACCACCCACTCCTCTGTCTTTTGACAGTGCCTTGGAGCTGTCCTGCCACCTCTGGGTGTGTCATTTAGTTTACAGATTGAGGATTAAAGTTTGTTTGAATTTGACTTGTCATCTTGGACCCAGTTGATTTTAATCAGTTTACATTATGCCCTTGTGCTTTGTCATTCTTTCAAAGGTTGTGCCCTGTCCCCTTCCCTCCTGTTTCATGCTTTTTCCCTGAGCCCCATCCAGGCCCACAATGTCGCCTCTACAATCTTCTGGAGGGACAACCAGAAAATAGCTGGCCCTGGGGAGGGAAATACTGTATAATATCCAGTCCCTCAGCCCTTCATCTTCCATGTTTCCTACAACATGTGCAACATCGACACCTCTCAGTGAACCCGCTAGGGTGGGTGACAGGCACACAGTGCCTGCTGGAAGTCCATCAGTTGGCATCCCTTCAAAGGCAATTGGGCTTCCAGGGATAATGTTTGGCACTTTGGGAGTGAGCCCCATAGGGTGTTTGGGCCCAAACCCTTACCACCCTTCTCTTAAAGTTACAAACCAACCCCTGGATCAAATCCCAACTCCACTTTTATGGAACATTTGGTCTGTTGCCTCTAAACAAATTTGTTCTTAAGCCAAATTACTAACTCCTACAATCAGGAGCCTGCCCCCTTGTAGGCAACACTGCGCCACCCAGCCTACTATATTAAAATACCTTAATGTCCCTAACAGGGCCAGATAATCCACTCCTTTGTCACTACTTCTGTTATTACCTAAAGTGGGTCTATGACAACGAAATGTTTACCACTGGAGACACCCTAACCTGCTCTTATGGAGGACTAGGGAAAGAAATCAGTGATTTACAATCCCTTAGAGTAAGAAGAGAAAGCTTATGACTGTTATACTGTTTCCCAGACTCAGGGCACAGGCTTGGATTGCTTTACATCATGATATCTATTCCCATCCACGGTGGACAACAACAACCCCTTAAGACTACAACCCCTTAATCCCACCCAGCACTGGTCACGCTGGAGATCTTGGGGATGCCCAACTCCAGTCCGGGGGTCCCAGGAGGTCAATCTGCCTTGACTTGCTTAGGGATCTGGTCCTTGAAAGGCTGTCACACCTCAACCTGCTCAGGGATCCGTCAGTCCAGGGGTACAAGGAGGCTGTCACGCCTCGACCTGCCCAAGGATTTGATCTCTAGGAGGCTGTCACGCCTCAGCCTGCGTAGGGATCTGCACCCTGACCCGGGGATGCCTGGCTCTCAGGTTGCAAGAGTACTGGGTAAGATAAGCTTCAGAAAGACTCACCCCTAAGGAAGTCCACCCATGGAAATAGAAGGAAGCCTATTACTTGTGGGACTGTGCCCAGTCTTAGCAATAACTCAGGAGCCCAATGAGAACCCCACTGCCTTTCTGGAAAGGCTAAAAGAGGCTCTCCAAAAGTTTACCAATCTGGACTTAGACTCTTAGGAGGGACAGGTGATTTTAAAGGACAAATTCCTGTCCCAATGTGCATTGGATATCAGAATTAAGTTACAACAGCTACAGCAGCAGGACCCGGCTTCCTCTTTAGATGAGATGGTCCAGACAGCCACCAATACCTTTTATGACAGAGAACAGGAGAAGGCGGCCAAGGCCCAAGAGAGGGAGAGAAGGAAAGAGACAAGGCATGCCCAGATGCTGCCCGCCCTCCAGAGAAGCCCTATGGCAAACCCCGAGTTCTTGAAGGACAAGGCACAAGACAAATGTCTGATCTATAAACAGGTGGGGCACTGGGCCAAAGAGTGTCCAAACCATGACGAGTCTCCTAAAACAGCTTGCTACAAATGCCATCAACTGGGACATTGGGCGGCACTCTGCCCTCAGGACCCAAGAGCCTCAAGGTCAAGTGCCAAGCCTACCCTCACGATGGTTCAAGAGGACTGAAGCAGCCCACTCTAGCCAGCCCGCCTGTCACAGATAACCATTACGGGGCTGGAGCCAAGGGTGCAACTGGATGTGGCAGGTAGGTCCAAGAATTTCTTGGTTGACACAGGGGCTACCTACGCTGTCTTGATCTCCTACTCCAGAGCCTTCTCCTCCCAAAACTGTACCATTTTGGGTGCTACAGGAAAAGCAACTACTAAAAGATTCACCCGAGCACTTCTTTGTTGCTGGGATGGACAAATATTTTCCCACCAGTTTCTGGTTGTCCCTGAGTGTCCTACTCCCTTATTGGGAAGAGATATACTCACTAAACTGGGGACCACCCTTGTGATGGGAAAATTTTCAGCCCCTAGAGCTCTTACAGCTCCTGGTTACTACCGAAGAACCCATTACACCTTCTTCAATAGAGAGGGACCAAAAACTATGGGAAGACAAAATTAACCCCCAGGTGTGGGAGCAGGGGATTCCTGAATGAGCCCACCAAGCTGAACCAGTTATCCCTGTCCTCTGAGATCCCCCTCGGTTTCCTAACCAGAAAAAATATCCCCTCAAAAGAGAGGGAGGGACTATAGTCTTTAATAAATAAATTATTTGCTTGTGGGCTATTGGTCCCCACCAGTTCGCCATGTAACACCCCAATCCTCTCAGTAAAGAAAAAGGACGGGACCTGGTGAATGGTAAGATCTCTGGATCATAAATGAAGCTGTAGTCCCCCTCCATCCCACAGTACTCAATCCCTATGTAATCTTGGGAGAAACCCACCCAGTGCCAAGTGGTTTACAGTCTTGGATCGCAAAGATGCATTTTTTTTTGCATACCACTGGCTAAAGAATCCCAGTATCTTTTTGCCTTTGAGTGGGAGGCCCCAGGAGAAAAATGACAACAGATGACTTGGACAGTATTACCTCAGGGGTTCGGAGATAGCCCCCACCTGTTTGGACAGGCCCTTAGCCGGATCTCCTAGATCTGGACCTGGGACCTGATAGAAAAATATTACAATATGTAGATGACCTACTAATCTCTCCAGATGAGAAAAATGCCCAACAACATGCAACTCAGGTTCTAAACTTTTTGGCAGAAAGGGGATATAAAGTCTCCCATGCTAAGGCACAGACGGTCGAGACAAAGGTCACTTACCTGGGAGTTCAGATTACACATGGGTCCAGGAGGCTGTCCTCTGATCGGGTACAAGGAATTCTCCAGTTGCCCTCCCCCACGACTCAAAAACAATTGGGAGCTTTCCTGGGGCTAACTGGGTATTGTAGAATCTGGATATCCAACTATGGTCTAATTGCCCAGCCCTTCCTTATATGAAAGCTTAAAGGGATGAGATGATTCAATCCCACTGATGTGGGGAACTCCTCAAAAGAAGGCAGTGGTTACACTAAACCAAGCCTTAACCCAGGCACCTGCCTTGAGGTTGCCAGACCCAAAAAAAAGCATTCCAACTTTATATCCATGAAAGAGAGGGAATAGCCTTGGTAGTGTTAACTTAAAGGTTGGGATCTGAGCCCCAGCTTGTAGCTTACTTATCCAAAAGGCTCGATCCAACCACATGAGGCTGGCCCCTTTGCCTTTGAAATCTTGCAGCTATTGCAATCATGATAGAAGATGCTTTAAAACTCTCCTTTGGGAGCAAACTAACTATTTTTACCAGCCACCAAGTAAAACTCCAAAATGGGAAAGGCCATTTATGGACATCTGATCAAAGAATCCTCAGATATCAAGTGATACTGATAGAAAATCCAGGCCTCACTATATCCCCTTGTGAGGTTCTTAACCCAGCCACTCTCTTGCCTACCCCCGAGGGCTCTCTCCCCTTTCACTCTTGTCTAGAAACCTTGGACCACTGGACAAAACCCCAAGCGGGACTGTGAGAAGATCCTCTGACCAATCCTGAGGAAATCTGATACATTGATGGAAGCAGCTTTGTCTTGGATGGAAGAAAGAGCTGGATATGCAGTAGCCTCCAATTTTGAGGTCACAGAGGCTAAGCCCCTGCCACCAGGTACTTCAGCCCAATTAGCTGAGCTCATAGCCCTGACTCGAGCTTTAGAGCTGCAAAAAAGGAAAAAGAGGAGCCACTTACACTGACTCCAAGGATGCCTTTCTGGTGCTACATGCACAGGCTGCTATCTGGAAAGAAAGGGGCCACCTGACCACCTGAGGGTCCCCAATCAAATATGGTGATCAAATTCTTGGGCTCTTGGAGGCAGTTCATCTGCCCACTGAGGTTTCAGTCTCCCACTGTAAAGGACACCAAAAAGGGAGCATGGAAGTGGCACGAGGGAACCAAGCAGGTGATCAGGCAGCTAAGAGAGCAGCATCACAGAACAATGTCCTAATAGGGGTTGCCACCTTAGTTCCACAGACTAACTTGCCAGAAACTCCTTCATATACTGAAGGTGAGACTCTTAAAGCTAAGAGTGAGGGCTTTCAAGAAGATCATGTGGGGTGGTTGCAAAAGGAGGGACTTTTTCTGCCTGGAAACCTCCAATGGAAGTTGGTTAACTCCTTACACGCCACCACTCATTTAGGAGAAAAGGCCCTCCAAAGATTACTAGAAAGGTCCTTAAGAGGAACAGGCTTCCAAACAACTATAAGACAAGTCATCTCCTCTTGTCCCACTTGCCATTTAAACAACCCCCAAGGAGCTCGAAGACCCCAGCTGGCCCAGCCCATCCAATGATGTGGGGGCTACCCAGGAGAGGACTGGCAGATGGACTTCACCCAGATGCCAGTTTCTCAAGGATATAAATACCTATTAGTCATGATAGATAAATTCACAGGATGAAGTCTTTCCCACCGAGACTGAGAAGGTTGAGGAGGTGGTAAAAAAAAACTGCTCCATGAAATCATTCCAAGATTTGGTCCACCCAGGTAATTACAAAGTGACAATGGGACATCATTTACTTCTAAGGTCACCCAAGGGGTCTCTAAAGCATTGGGCATTACTTATTATCTCCATTGTGCCTAGAAGCCTCCGTCTTCAGGAAAAGTAGAAAGAGCCAACCAATTCTTAAAATCAGCGATAAAAAAAAATAACCCAGGAGACCTCCCTGGGATGGAAGGAGGCTTTACCAATAGCTCTCCTCTGCACCTGTATTGCCCCTAAGGAACAGGTTTGTCTTAGTCCTTATGAGATGCTATATGGGAGACCTTTTGTTTATGTCAATGACCTCTTCCTAGATCCAGAGGTTCAGACCCTCCAGTCTTATACCATGGCCACTGGGCAATTCCAACAGGGTATAAGCTTGTGGGGTATAAAGCAGGCCCCAAAAGATTGTAAGGGGTCACCATTATATGCTCCAGGAACTCAAGTCCTAATTAAAGTCTGGAACGATGAGTCCCCAAAGGTTCAACTCCAGCCCACATGGAAGGGCCCCTACTCTATAATACTTTCTACCCCCACAGCAGTCAAGGTACCAGGACATGACTCCTGGATTCACTATTCACAAGTCAACCCACAGAAAAAAACAGAAGACACTCAATACACCTGTGAGCCCCCAGGAGATCTCAGATACCTATTCAGGACTATCAATGACTGCCATTCTAATGAGCACCCCCAAAATCAATACACCTGTGAGTCCCTGGGAGAGTTCAGATACCTATTCAGGACTACCAATGAGTGCCATTCTAGTGAACACCCCCCAAATCAATACACCTGTGAGCGCCTGAGAGAGCTCAGATACCTATTCAGGACTACCAATAAGTGCCATTCTAATGAACACCCCCAAAATCTGGTTTCTGGGAATAAGATTTCTCAGGATAGCTCTAAAGAGCTAATACAGCTTGGCAGGGATAGTACTCCAAAACAGACAGGAGATAGATCTTCTGACCCCTACACAAGGAGGACTTAAGCCATCCTGGTAATGTGAATTTGAAATTGGCTAATGCCCCTACTAGTCCTTGTTATGCCATATTGATGCTGCTTATGATTGTTCCATGTACTGTCAATTGTCTAACCTGTTTTGTCTCTGCCCCGGTCAACAAGCTACAACATGCAGTGCTGGTTCAACAAAGATATAAAACTATAGCCAACCANGCCATCCTGGTAATGTGAATTTGAAATTGGCTAATGCCCCTACTAGTCCTTGTTATGCCATATTGATGCTGCTTATGATTGTTCCATGTACTGTCAATTGTCTAACCTGTTTTGTCTCTGCCCCGGTCAACAAGCTACAACATGCAGTGCTGGTTCAACAAAGATATAAAACTATAGCCAACCATGGAAAATATCACTCACCCTTAGATGGACACCGCTATAAGGACTCTGAGGCTTGAGACTAGCAAGAGGGGGAGGCCCAATACCCCTCGCTGTCCCAGCTCAGTAGGAAGTAGCCAGAAAGACCTCGACACCCCTATTTCCAAAGAATTGGGCCTCCCATCTCTTGAGGAGGGAATGTTAGGTAGTTAGAATAGGAAACAGAAGTCCAGAATGGTGGTGGCTAAAAGACAGGGAAGGGAAAAACCCACGAAAATAGAACAAAGGAAGGTCCGAGGACCAGAGTGAGGACCTCAGGTAGAAAAAACAACACTCCTGGCCAGCCCAATTTACATAGGGCAGGCCCAGGGGGAGAAAAAACACATAAAAAGAAGCCAAAGGGCTGAGGGTCTCACTCTCTGCCCGCCTCGTGCATACGCTCGTTCTCTCTCTCTCCTGCGTGCGTGTGCTCTTTCTCACTCTCCCGCGCGCTGGGGTGTTCTTCTCTTTGCATCTTTGTGTCAACATGCCCTCACACCTCCAGGATGGATTTTCCTCTTATTATCTAAATAAAATAGAGCTGTAACATGGAGCTGTAACACTGATTTGTCTAAGAGCTGTAACACGGACTGGTCTGTCCAAGACCCAAGAGCTGTGATATGCCGAGGGCTTTAATGTCCGTCACTCCAAATCTTTGTTGTGACAAGACAGAACCGAGGAGTATACATTCACCTGACAACAATAACAACAACAGAAATACACAACATCAGTCGTACTGGATTTTAAATGCCACAAGAAAAGTACAAAACGCTCTGGAGGGTCAACAGACACAGCACATGTGGCTGGGAAAATAGAAGTACAAGAGGACAGACATCAGAAAATAATTTTTGAAGCTGAAGGTGGTACTTGAGAAAGGGCCAAAGAAGGTGGCATTCTGATAGATACATAAGGATTTTCCTAGGAAAAGACAAAGGTTTCACACAGAGAATGAACAATAGCATGAACCAAGATAGAAAAGGATGGGTACAAGATACATTTTTTCCCCCCCAGAGACCAATTTAGTTGGGAATGTGTAGATGGGTAACAAGAGAAGACTCCTGAATGTTAGGCTTAATATTTAAATAGGTTTAGAAGACTGATTCAAAAAGTCTTCCTTTAACAATTCAAATTACTTTAGAGATTCTTTAACCTTTTCTAGAAACTCTTCTATGTTTCTTATCTAAAATAATCATGGAAATTAGTGATTTCTTCTGCAAATAACAAAAAGTAAAATCTTGACAGCTAAGTGGGCATGCTTAGATTACTTAGATTGGGAAAGGCTGAATTTGAATAATCCTAGCACCGCATCTCATACTTCTGGGAATATGTAAGGCTTACAATAGTCATGCAGGCACATCCCAATAGCTAGAATAATGAAGCAAACCGGGGTTGGGGGGGGGCGGTAAAATAATAGCATTCATTAAGCTCCTAACGGGCTTTCCATGTCTGGTGGCTCAGACATAAAGACTCTGCAATGCAGGAGACCTGGGTTCAATCCCTGGGTCAGGAAGATTCTCTGGAAAAGGGAATGGCTACCCACTCCAGTATTTTTGCCTGGAGAATTCCATGGACAGAGAAGCCTGGTGGGCTACAGTCCATGGGGTGATAGTTAGACACGATTGAGCGACAAACACTTTCACTGTTTTTTTAAGCTCCTAACAACAGGCATTCTGCCAGGTGATTTACATAAAATAACCCCATTTAGGTTTGTGGCAAGTGAGGCTCAGAGGGCTTAAATACATTGTTCAAGGTTACCAAGCCAGTAAGAAGCTCAGCTAGTAAAATGTAGACATCACTTTTGAACCCAGGCCTGTATGAGCCCCTATTTTTCCCACTGTTCACTTTTGTTTGTACCACACAAAGTTTAGAATGGGAGGGTTGTGACACATGCATCAATGAAAAGGGCTGAATATTTAACACAGGGACTTTAATGGTCTGGAGAAAAATTCGACTGAAATATTAAAAACTGGGTTTAGAATGCTTAGAGATCAAGACCAAAAGAGATCAAGTTTACAGCTGTTTCTTGATTCAGTTTGAACAATGATCACACTACAGAGCTTATTTAGGAATATCAAGGGAGCAAAATTCCGGTTTTGATTTGGAGTATACCTGCTTCTTGAGAAACCTGTACGCAGGTCAGGAAGCAACAGTTAGAACTGGACATGGAACAACAGACTGCTTCCAAATAGGAAAANCAAATTGCCAACATCCGCTGGATCACTGAAAAAGCAAGAGAATTCCAGAAAAACATCTACTTCTGCTTTACTGAATATGCCAAAGCCTTTGACTGTGTGGATCACAACAAACTTGAAAATTCTTCAAGAGGTGGGAATACCAGACCACCTGACTTGCCTTCTGAGAAATCTGTTTGCAGGTCAAGAAGTAACAGAACTGGACACGGAAAAACAGAATGGTACTGGAAAGCAGTATGTCAAGGCTGTATATTGTCACCCTGCTTATTTAACTTATATGCAGAGTACATCTTGAGAAATGCCTGGCTGGATGAAGCACAAGCTAGAATCAAGATTGCCAGGAGAAATATCAATAACCTCAGATATGCACACCACCCTTATGGCAGAAAGTGAAGAGGAACTAAAGAATCTCTTGATGAAAGTGAAAGAGGAGAGTGAAAAAGTTGGCTTAAAGCTCAACATCCAGAAAACTAAGATCATGGCATCCAGTCCCANCAAGATTGCCAGGAGAAATATCAATAACCTCAGATATGCACACCACCCTTATGGCAGAAAGTGAAGAGGAACTAAAGAATCTCTTGATGAAAGTGAAAGAGGAGAGTGAAAAAGTTGGCTTAAAGCTCAACATCCAGAAAACTAAGATCATGGCATCCAGTCCCATCACTTCATGGCAAATAGATGTGAAAACAGTGAAAGACTTTATTTTGGGGGGCTCCAAAATCACTGTAGATGGTGACTGCAGCCATGAAATTAAAAGTTGCTTACTCCATGGAAGAAAAGCTATGACCAAACTAGACAGCATATTAAAAAGCAGAGATATTTCTTTGCCAAAAAATTTGTCTGATCAAAGCTCTGGTTTTTCCAGTAGTCATGGATGGATGTGAGAGTTGGACTATAAAGAAAGCTGAGCGCCGAAGAATTGATGCTTTTGAACTGTGGTGTTGGAGAAGATTCTTGAGAGTCTTTTGGACAGCAAGGAGATACAACCAGTCCATCCTAAAGGAGATCAGTCCTGGGTGTTCATTGGAAGGACTGATGCTGAAGCTGAAACTTCAATACTTTGGCCACCTGATGGGAAGAACCGACTCATTTGAGAAGTCTCTGATGCTGGGAAAGATTGAAGGCTGGAGGAGAAGGGGATGACAGAGGATGAGATGGTTGGATGGCATCACTGACTCGATGGACATGAGTTTGGGTAAACTCTGGGAGTTGGTGCTGGATAGGGAGGCCTGGCATGCTGTGGTCCATGGGGTCACAAAGAGTCAGACATGACTGAAAGACTGAACTTAACTGAACCCCAAAACCTCTCTAAACCTTACTATTTAGGTTTTTTTTCCACCTTATGGAGGTCTTTATGTAGGCATGACTGATTAAATCATTAATTGCTAACAACTTAATCTCCAACCGGTCTCACTTCTCCAGAGGTTTGGCAACATGGCTAAAAGTTTCAAGTTTCTAATCAAAGCTTGGTCTTTCTGATAACCAGCTCCCATCCTGATGCTAGCTAGGGGCCTGTCAAGTGTTGCCTCATTAGAACAGAAGACACTCCTATCATACTTATCACTCAGGAAATTCCAAGAGTTTTAGGAGCTCTAGACTAGGAACCAGAGACAAAAACCAAATGTCTTACTATGACGCCACAGCTACGCTGGTAAATGTTTAACAACCAGCTTTCCTGGGGAAAATAAAACAACACAGATTTGTAATGTATGCTGATTTCTTTAATGTAAACATCCCACCATGGCTCAGGTCCAGCTTCCAGCATGACGTCACTAAAGGTGGAGCTGGGAGGAGGTGTGCACAGTTGGCCCCACACACTAGTGTGAGCCAGCCCCACACACCACTGCCTTTACTCTGATTGAGCCCTAATACTAAAAAATAACTGTCTTGGCCTTGCTACTGAACGCATAGGTGTTGGCAGAATAACACTCTGGTGGTTAAAAACTAAACATCTGTGCAACCTATGTGAGCTCCTGTATCTCTCCAGGCGTTGTTTCTTCTCTCACAGTTTTATTTGCAGAATCTTCGTGGAGTTTTATTCTATGTATGTAGACCTTAGTGTGCAGCCAAGAATTCAAGAGGAACCCTTGTGCAAGTTTCTGAATCTGTTTCCTTATATAATAACTGCCTTCTTTCTGGAACTTTACCTTGAGTGTTCAAGATGTCTTGCTTTCCAGAACTCTAGCTCTTCAACTCAGGCTGCTGTGATCTTCTGAGGTTTCCCCTTCTGCACTGCGCTCTAGAAAGCGCCTGCAGCCAGGAAACCGTGTGAACTGCAGGTCTCGCTTTGTCTACTTTCTCTCAGGGATCACAGTGCTGTTTTGCCTGTGCAATGTCTGAAGCAGTTGTCTCACGTATTTTGTTCAACTTCCTAGCTGTTTACAGAGGGAAAACAAGTCTGTTATCTTTTACTCCAGAAGCCAGAAGAGGGAGTCATTCTGCTTTCACTGAAGCAAAGCAGATTCCTTTCTTATAGGGAGAGCCCACATTTCTGATTTCCTATTTTCCTTTTTCAAAAATGGGGCTCATCTTATTTCTGTTTCCACAGAAACTATCAGCTTGTTACTGTTTTATCCCACCTTGCCTTCGATTGTCCATGCACCCTGGAATAAGCCTTCTGAAGATAGCATTTTCAGGCGCACTCATCTGGCTAACAGATTCTGAAGGACAGACCTTGACTGCTATACTCAGGTGGGAGCCATGGGGTCCAAAAATATCCACAACAGTATTGGAGGAGGTCTTTAGCTCAGGAGATTGTGAAGATGGCATGAGGACTCATTGAAAGTAACTGAACTCAGATCCACAAAAGAAAATCAAGTACAGTTTGTTACCTTAGTTCAGGAAAAAATAATCATTTCAGGATAAAATAAGACATTTGATGTCTTTTTAAATATTAAGTTCAAATTGTTTCTATGAAGAAAGTAGGGAAAAAGTCTTTAGCCAAGTATGCCTAAGAGGCTTGTGTCTGTCCTGGCAAAATCTGGGTTTCTCTTTTCTCGCCTTGTACAGAACCAGCTGATCCTCCTCTGAGTGTCCCAGGCTGTTCTTACACCATATGTATCTGTGCTGGAATGGAAACTTCTTTTTATCAGTGCCTTTCTTGCCAGATACACAACTATTTTCAGCCTCTGCCTAAAATTGTCAGGGTCTTGAAAACTAAAACATAATGAGATTTTTCTTCCTTCTAATATTATCTGCCAAATGCCCCCACTGGCTACTTGTCGTTGGGGAATGGTGTCTTCTTAGTGGTGTGGTGTATTATTTCCTGTGGCTGCCGTGACAAATCACCAAAGACTCAGTAACCTAAAACAACAGAAATTTATTCTCTCACAGTTCTGGAGGCCAGAGGCCTGAAATCAGTTTCACATCAGTTTCACTGGACCAACAGCAAGGTGTTTGCAAGGCTGTACTCCTTCCAGAAGCTACAGGAGAGAGTCTGTACCTTGCCTCTTTCGGATTTTAGTGGACACAGGATTCCTTGCCTGGTGGCCGCATTGCTCCTGTTTTCAAGGTCAGCATCTTCACTTCTCCACCTGCTGCTGCTAAGTCGCGTCAGTCGTGTCCAACTCTGTGTGACCCCATTGATGGCAGCCCACCAGGCTCCCCCGTCCCTGGGATTCTCCAGGCAAGAGCACTGGAGTGGGTCTCCACCTGCCACTTCCTCACACTGTTTTCTCCTCTATGTGTATCAACACTCCCCTGCCTCTCTCCATAAGGACTTTTGGGATGATATTTAGGGCCCACCCAGATAATCCAGGATAATCTCCTCATCTCAAGATCCTGAATAATATCTGTAAAGATGTTCTTTACAAATAAAGTAACATTTACAGTTTCCATAGATTAAGATGTGGGTGTCTTTTTTTAGGGAGGGACAGATTTTTCAGTCTACTCTCTGGGAGAGTTCTGCTTCACATTCTCGTGTATTGCCTCAATGGCTATTGAATTCTGAGAGACACGTCTTCTGACCATGCTGTGGTATTTTGGGGACAACATCTAAAGAGAGAAAAAAAATCAGAAAACTGAACTAAGTAGAAATATGGATGCTACTCCAGTTCAGTTCAGTTCAGTTCAGTCACTCAGTCATGTCCAACTCTTTGCAACCCCATGGACTGCAGCATGCCAGGCCTCTCTGTCCATCACCAACTCCTGAAGTTCACTCAAACTCATGTCTATTCAGTCAGTGTTGCCATCCAACAAGCTTATCCTCTGTCAGCCCCTTCTCCTCCCACCTTCAATCTTTCCCGGCATCAGGGTCTTTTTAAATGAGTCAGCTCTTTGCATTAGGTGGCCAAAGTATTGGAGTTTCAGCTTCAGCATCAGTCCTTCCAANATTCTGTGTATTCTTGCCACCTCATCTTAATATCTTCTGCTTCTGTTAGGTCCATACCATTTCTTTCCTTTATTGAGCCTAGCTTGGCATGAAATGTTCCCTTGGTAGCTCTAATTTTCTTGAAGAGATCTCTAGTGTTTCCCCTTCTATTGTTTTCCTCCTTTTCCTCTAACCAGCTTGAACAGAAGCATAAATACTGTCTCAGACTACAAGAAGCCTGGTATTAGGCCATGTTGCTGTTCAAGCTCTAAGTTATGTCTGACTCTTTGAAACCCCATGGACTGCAGCACCTCAGCTTCCCTATTCTTCAGTGTCCCTCAGGGTTTGCTCAAACTCATGTCCATTGGATTGGTGATGCCATCCAACCATCTCATCCTCTGCAGCCCTCTTCTCCTCTTGCCTTCATTCTTTCCCAGCATCATGATGAGTCAGTTCTTCACATCAGGTGGCCAAAGTATTGGAGCTTCAGCTTCAGTGTCAGTCCTTCCAATATATATTCAGGGTTGATTTCCTTTGGAAGGTTAAACCATAATTTAGTCTAATTAAAAGGTTCAAGGATGCCTTTTCGATTCCTGACTCTTTCCTCTGGTCTATCCTGAGGCCTCTTATGCTTGTACTTTCTTTCTTTTTTTGCACTTTCACTTGCTCTATGGCCTCATATTAACTGTCTAGGCAGGAAGCAAAGAAAAATAGATGCTAAAAGAAAGATGATGCCATTGAATTTGGAAAAGGATGTCTGCTTCCACATACACCTCACTGGCCGGAACTGTGTTGCTTTGTCTGTTCTGGCTTTATAAGAACCTGAGAAACTGAGTAATTTTACTTGAGCCCACTGATGTCCCAAACCAAATCAGGGTTCTGACAGGAGAAAAGTGAGAATTTATATATGGTGTTGGCAAATGGAAATTACCTGCTACAGCTGGTGTTTGTCTAAAGGAAAAATGTATCTAAAAGCTTTAGAACACTTGGTATAGATATGAAGGTATAATTCATTATTTGCTCGTGTGTGCAGCATAAACTATTTGGCACACTGCATTATTTAAAAGATGTAGTCATGGGTCTCCATAGTGCCCATCTCACTTGTCTATGACAATAAAATTGGTGCTCTTGTCTACCTTCCATAAGGGAATCTAAGAGGAAAATGGAGAAGCTCCAGTTCAATTTTCAGAGTATAGTGGGGGATGAAAGATGGTGACGAATCCACTCAAACTGCAAAAACTATTGGCACCTCAGTGTGATAGGGTGGCTCAGATGGTAAAGAATCTTCCTGAAATGCTGGAGACCTGGGTTCGGTCTTTGGGTCAGGAAGATCCCCCCAAGAAGGAAATGGCTACCCATTCCAGTANGGGATGAAAGATGGTGACGAATCCACTCAAACTGCAAAAACTATTGGCACCTCAGTGTGATAGGGTGGCTCAGATGGTAAAGAATCTTCCTGAAATGCTGGAGACCTGGGTTCGGTCTTTGGGTCAGGAAGATCCCCCCAAGAAGGAAATGGCTACCCATTCCAGTATTCTTGCTTGGGGAATTCCATGAACAGAGGTGCCTGGTGGGCTACAGTCTATGAGGTCACAAAGAGTCGACTAACACTTTTGCTTTCAGTGTGGGAGCAGTCAGCAAGAAGGTAACCATTGTGTAACTGAACTCTATGCTGTTTTCATCAGTTTAAATATATGACTGACTTTGAGAAGGTCTTCAAATGGCCACTGCTCCACCTCTGAGAGACTCTGATACAGTAAGTCCCCTACGTACAAACCTTCAAGTTGCAGACTTTCAAATGTGAGAACATGATCCTGTATGTCAACTGCTGTGATATACTACTGTGCTTTGCAAGGTACTGTACTATAAGATTAAAAATATTTTCTTTAAAAACATTTTTTAAATGTTTGCTTTTTGTATTTGGCTCTTATGAGTTATTTGTGTGAAAAGTATTATAAACCTACAGTATGGTACTATGAGTTATTTATGTGAAAAGTATTCTAAACTTATTACAGCACAGTACTATGTAGCCAACTGTGTTAGTTGGGTACCTAGGCTAACTTTGTTGGACTTACGAACAAGTTGGACTTACGAACCAGCTTTTAGAATGAGCCTCTTTTGTATATAGTGAACTTGCTGTATTTTGTCTCTTGTCAAATAGCAAATATGAATTAAAATGCTAAAATTTGGCAGTCTTCAACTGTCTTTTCTCCTCACAACTCCAGTCACCACTGGCATCGCTAAAATTTAAGTTTTTCCTGTAGGGTCTGCAGATAGGGTGAGGAAGATACAGTGGAAAGGGGGTTTCAGTGTTTACTGGCAGAGCTACTTCTGGCAAGTTCAGATGCCTTGGGCAGAGGTAGAAGGGAACTTCCTTCTGGTAGCTTGTTGGAATTCAAATTAGTCAATTCAAAATTAATCTTGATTATCACTTTTATGCCATAGCTTAGCTACTTCATAAGTTAAAGGGTGTGTGTGTGTGTGTGTGTGTGTGTGTATGTGTGTGTGTGTGTGTGCCTAATCATGGAAAGAAACAAACCTGTACTAAGTTGAAACCATATACTTATTCTGAGGGGAGTAATTGATGAATCTCTCAAGAGAGATTTTCCATTATAAAAGGTAAATGTAATTTTGCATGAGGCAGAAATCAAAATTAGTCAATAAATATAAAACTTTCTTAAATAGATAGATAAATACTGGTAATACTTGGTATATATAATATCTGTGTTTATCATGTATCCTAACTGTATTCTATAGGAAAGGTGAATATTTTTAAAAGAGAATTCAAAGGAACATATATTTGGGATATATGCACATTGTCTTAATTGAAAATAAGTACAAAAATGCTACAAAATACAACAAATCATTAGGAACATTTTGAAAGATCTCTTGTCTATGTTGAACAAAGAATCCATTTCCTAGCTACATATTTACATTAGAAAATGGAACAGATTATATTATTTTTCCTTTGCCTGAGTAATTTCTTTTCACTTAATTGATTTTTCTTTTGTCTTTGCTATCAATTTGTCAGATAGCATGTGGTTTATTACTTTTATGGAGCTCAGATTTTCAAACAGAGGAGTTGAACATCTTTTCCATAATTTTACAACATTTTATTTCAGACATAATAAAGACAAATAAGTGTGTGTGTGTTTTTACAACATTATATCTCCTGCAATGTGAAGCAATATTTTATATAATGGCTTTAGGTATTCTATAATTATCACTTGGACTGAAAAAGGCAAACATTTTCTTTGAGCACATTTTAAGAATAATTTTTCAAATACATATATTTGTGTGGATTGCAGAGTTCCCAGATTTCTTCCTGTGGCGCTTCAATAATACAACCAGCCTAGACAAGAGCTATTTCATGGCACAACCAAGTAGCTTTTATTATGTATTTCAATCAACGATTTGAGAAAAGCTTTTTGAAGTTTAATTTAAAACCCCTGTTATCATTGTAGTAGAGCAGCTCTAGCTATTTTTCTTCAGTTCATTGTCATTAACTAATGCTAAGCCATTCCCTATAATAATAAGGAACTGTTGGTGATTACATTAACTCTTGAGGCTCTATCCAGTCTCAAGAGTAGCAGTCTGATGAACAAGGAGCAACCACCAAAAGTATTGGAAACCAAGGGAGGAATAGCAATTTTGTCAAACACATGTAAACCCTTTAAGGGGTGCTAAAGATTTCATTATTTGTCATGATGAGTATTAATATTGTTGTTAGTTTCTATGATTCTTTTCCGTTAAGTATAGGAAACAAAATCTGTGTTTCTTTCAAGAGGAATCTTATTAACTTCTTAAGAGTGGTATATGGGGTGAGGCGAAGATTCCCTAAGCTTTCTGATATACAACAGCAATTCTAATGTAAGAATGATTATTTGTGCACTTTCCATATCACTCTTATGGAGGTCTGCCAAATTCCAGTACGCATTCAGGAGCATTACAATAGCTTCAAGCAAATCTAATTCATTTATCTAATTCCTTGTGTACCATAAGAAAAATAAATAAATCCAGACTTTACCCCGAAGAGCTTGTCATATATAGCTTTGAAATCATACAGTTATCACCACTACAGCTTTGACATTTTTTAAATGATTTTTTTTTACTATGTCCTGATTTTACATATTGGAATCATAGTATACAAACAAGCTTATTCATTTTTCATATTTGTTGTTGTTGAGTCATGAAATTATGTCCAACTATGCAACTGAACACTTGACCCTATGGATTACAGCACACTAGGCTTCCCTGTTCTTCACTGTCTCCTGGAGTTTGCTCAGATTCATGTCCATTGAGTTGGTGATCCATCCAACCATCTCACCTTGTGCCACTCCCTTCTCCTTTTGCCTTCAATCTTTCCCAGCATCAGGGTCTTTTCTAATAAGTCAGCTCTTCGCATCAGGTAGGTAGCCCAAGTAGTGGAGCTTCCTTATCAATCCTTCCAATGAATATTAAGGATTGATTTCCTTTAGGATAGACTGGTTTGATCTCCTTGCTGTCCAAGAGACTCTTAAAAGTCTTCCCCAGCATACATGATAGATATGTATATGTGCTGCTGCTGCTGCTGCTGCTGCTAAATTACTTCAGTCGTTTCTGACTCTGTGCAGCGCCATAGACGGCAGCCCACTAGGCTCCTCTGTCCCTGGAATTCTCCAGGCAAGAATACTGGAGTGGGTTGTCATTTCCTTCTCCAGTGCATGAAAGTGAAAAGTGAAAGTGAAGTCACTCAGTTGTGCTGGACTCGTAGCGACCCCATGGACTGCAGCCTACCAGGCTCCTCCGTCCATGGGATTTTCCAGACAAGAGTACTGGAGTGGTTGCCATTGCCTTCTCCATGTGTGTGTGTGTGTGTGTGTGTGTGTGTGTGTATACATATATATATATAATTTATGAATCTGTGCCTTATATATGTAGTTCTTATATATAAGTGAATGTGGTGTTATGGGTAGGTATATAAGTATATGGAAAGAGAGAAGAATGCTTCATAATATATTTCATATTGAAAACTACTAAAAATGACATGAAACCATGATGCAACAGTATAAAAGTAATGGGGAAAAGAAAATTTATAAAACAAAAAAGAAAAATTTAAAACCAGAAATAAAATCCATTACATGCTTCTGCATATTTGTGAATAATTCTATCATTATATTCCAATTAAAAATAATGAGATATTTTATAAACATCATGAATTTGCATTTATTTTGACTTTTTAAAATATAGAATGTCAATAGATATAAATTATATTTAATGGAAGGTATCAATGATCATTGTTAGGGTGCCATCCAGACTGATTCATCTCTTTTAGAGTTGATTTAAATTATGATTAAAGGTACAAAATATTGTCTCTGTGAAATCTGAAAGGCTTGTATATACGAGATTCAGCATTGAAATCTATTAGAATTGCTGGTGTATTTTTAAGTCTAATGTGAATTGATGTACTGATTCAATTAAAAAATATGTCAATTCAGTTCCTGTTCCATGCCACTGGGATTCACATTATTTTAACATGTCATAATCTTTAATATTAAATTAGGGTATAGTCTTTTGTGATAAAACTTAAGTACATTGCATTAGACTACTTTTGAGTCTCCAAGAAAACTGCCCATTGCTTCATTTAACATAATTTAAAATAATATTAACAATGTCAGTATTTGGAGCTAAATTCAGATTGTTCAAACATAGGCTAGCACTTAGAATTACTACATTATTTCTTGGTTTAAGCATATTTTCTTTAATGTGATGTTAGTAGTAAAACGTAGTTTAAACAATATTTTAGAAGATCTGCACTTCTAAATTTGTTTCCATTCTTATAGATCATTTGAAATTTATAATTATCAGCTTCCTTGAGACAGAAGATGCAATCACAAATTTCACAGATGCTTAGTGATTTCCAAGGATAAAATAATAAAATAATTTAAATTACTAGGTTGTCATTTGAATTATACCACCCCTTGAGAAGCACAGTATATCATGTAATTTTGAAGAATACCATTAACTTGAATGGTATTTTATCTAGCATTGTAAAGCCTTTTAACCACTAAGGTTAAAAATAAAATGTTGAGTACCAATTTTTAAATGTCTGGATTGTTTTATAGTGAGGACTATATATTTTCAAGGGTTAATAAAGGAAAATAATTTTCCTTTCCACGTTCTCTGATAATCTAGGGAGTAATAGACTTTTCTTGTGGACCATGAACAACAGAAATTTATTGCTCACAATCTTGGAGGCTGAAAATTCAAGATCAGGTCACCAGCATGATCACTTTCTAGTGAGAGCCCTCTTCTTAATTCCTGGCAGGTCTTTACAGGATGCAAATGGCTAAAGATCTCTCGGAGGACTCTTATAAAGGCACTGATTCTATTCACTAGAACTCCACTCTTCTGACCTAAAGCACAACCCGAAGTCCTACCTTCTAATACCATCATTCTTGGAGATTAGAATTCAACAATGAATTTTAGGAGGACACAAATAATCAGAGGGGCCTTCTCGGGTAGCTTAGTGGTAAAGAATCTGCTTGCCATTGCAGGAGATGTGGATTTGATCCATGGGTGGGGAAGATCCCTTGGAGAAGAAAATGACAACCTACTCCATTCTTGCATGGGAAATCCCATGACAGAGGAGCCTGGTGGGCTACAGTTCTTAGGGTCACAAAGCAGTCAGACACAACTTAGCAGCTAAACAAAGACAAAAACAAACAAATACTCAGATAATAGCATGGTTCATTCCACTGTATTTCCAAATATGAATTACCACAGATAGTATTATTCTTTTTTTTTTAATTTAATTTCACTTTTTTTTTTTTTTACTTTATTTTACTTTACAATACTGTATTGGTTTTGCCATACATGAATCCACCACAGGTGCACATGAGTTCCCAATCTTGAACCCCCCCACCTCCCTCCCCATACCATCTCTCTGGGTCATCACAGTGCACCAGCCCCAAGCATCCTATGTCCTGCATCGAACCTAGACTGGTGATTTGTTTCTTACATGATATTATAAATGTTTCAATGCCATTCTTCCAAATCATCCCACCCTCTCCCTCTCCCACAGAGTCCAAAAGTCTGTCCTAGACATCTATGTCTCTTTTGCTATCTCATGTACAGGGTAATTGTTACCATCTTTCTAAATTCCTTATATATGTGTTAGTATACTGTATTGGTGTTTTTCTTTCTGGCTTACTTCACTCTGTATAATCGGCTCCAGTTTCATCCACCTCATTAGAACTGATTCAAATGTATTCTTTTTCATGGCTGAGTAATACTCCATTGTGTATATGTACCACAGCTTTGTTATCCATTCATCTGCCTATAGACATCTAGGTTGCTTCCATGTCCTGGCTATTATAAACAGTGCTATGATGAACATTGGGGTACACGTGTCTCTTTCAGTTCTGGTTTCCTCGGTGTGTATGCCCAGCAGTGGGGTTGCTGGGTTTCATAAGGCAGTTCATCTCTGTTTCCTTGAAGACAAATTTTCCAGACTATAGCATCTGTAACCATAGGCATTGCACAATGCTTCAGGTATGAATTCCACTGATATCCTGGTTCCTTGTCAGGTTGAGAGATCTAATGGAGACACTAGCCACCTCTGCAGGGATTTCAGTATTTATCACAGGCTTTTTCTATGAAATGATATCTTTCTCATCACCATACCAAAATATTTTCAGTAAGACCATTGGACACATCACATATTATTAATATTCCTGTTTGTTTCTGGTATATAAATTCATCAAAGTTCATTTTGAAGTACTGATTCATCGAGTGTATATGTGTTTGCATACATGTTTATATATCACAAAATTTAATATCTTTATTTTATTTTACTAATAATTATTAATTTTGAGAAACAACCTATCATTAATAATTTTGAAAAGTATAAAAAATTAAAAAGTTTTCCTCATGTTTTTGTATAAACACAAAATTAATTAAATATAAACTTTTTAAAAAGCAATATTCAATCACAAAGGAAAAAAGAAAAAAGCTTTGATCTTTTATCCTGTGTGCTATTTGTCTACTGCTAGTATGGAACTACTTTTTCAATTATATCATTTATTTTTATAAAAGATTTATAAATTATTTTTTAAAAATTTTATGCTTCTGTTCCTATTTTTAGGGTTACCATGTAACTTATTTTGTATAGACATTTGCCAGAATAAATAGTTCCAATGAATAAGATGTTTGCCATATTATCTTTAGTCAACAATTTTTTTAAAAAAGTTATTTCTTACCATATTGTATTTGGTCCCAATTTACCACTATGCTTTACTGCCACAAAACATCTCATCTAAGTGTACAAAAGCTTACACATCACTGGGATGTTCTGAATGGCAGTTAATGGCATAAAAAGGAAAGTTTTATGATTCAAACTTGTCTTCACAGACATGAGATGCATCAACGTAGTTATTAATATAATAGACAACTTGTCATAAATTATTGCTCTTAAAATGTCAAATTTATTAATTTCATTGAAAGAAATATTTCAGAACTAGTTTAAGAGAAAGCTAGTGTATTACCTTCCACTGCAAATGTAATAGTTTTTATATCCATATCACAAATAGGAATTGTTTTGCTTTGTTTTGCCAGAGTATAGAATTCACTCATTATGTCCTATCCTAATCTTGGACTTCCTTAGATTTCCTTAAAGGCAGAGGCTTCTAAAAAAGGAACTGGCTCCAACATCTGCTGTTTTGAGTCCTTAAAAATAATTCCATATGAATGATTTTGTGATCCTATCCTCTTAATTATTGTCATTCTCCTAAGATACATATTTTAAAAGAAATCAAACTTTTAAAAAAATCTCCTAGTTAGAGCAAAAAAAACCTTGTTGACTTAATTTGTAACTGTCAAAAGATTCTGCCACTTTTTCTTCTTTCACAGTTAAATATAAACATTACCAAAAGAACACTGGGAAAAATTGTCAAGAGAGGTTTTTAAGTTTTACAAATAATATTTGTTATGATGATTCATATTAGCATTTTATAGTTATTTATGGAGAATATATATAGGCCGAGACAAGACAGTTAAGCTTTATTACTGGATATTGCTTAGAAATGTGCTACTCAATTGAAGACCTCTTTGAGTTCCCCCATAATTATTTTGTTGAAGTATGCTGGTAGGTGATTTTTACTAGGTCATCTTATAGGAATACAAAATAGTGTCTTTTTTTGTATAGGGGTGAGAGAAATAGAAATACATGTAGAAATAGGAATATAAAATAGGCCAGAATTAAATGAAACATAAATCTAGTTCAATCAGTATCCCTGTATTATCACTGATGGTAGGTTGGAACGTGATCTTCTAGGATTTTTGTATTTAATAAGGAATTACTGAATAGAAAACTTTAATTTCTAACCTAAAGGACTAAATGAATAATGGAATGCCAGGCCCTTTGGTTGACTGAAGAAAGAAGTCATCTGGGGGCTAACATTTCTGCTGAGACCATGGAGGGAGACATGTGCTTACTTGATTAAATCATGAGTCTTCTGGGCCAACTTCTGCTGGAACTTATGGTTGGGGATGTAGGCAAAACATGCATACAGTAGATTTAAGAGCAATTTCCTACATTTGCCTTTTTATAATTTTAATTCATAATGTAGATTCTGAGTATGCAAAAGTTTTGATCATCTATGTTTTATGATTAGATACCAAAAATTTCTATCTCACGTCAGACAGTACGTTACCTACTAATAAACATAGAACATCCAGGGCAGTAATGTTGATATAATCTGCTACTGTTTACTTGTTTGCATGTGTATGTGGTAATTCGACCATATTCTTTACTATTTTTGTTTAGTTTTCCTAACATTACCTATATGTATGTATATCTCCAGTTACACATACTTAAAGCATTCTTTTTGATACCTTCACTACAAAGAAATATATTTAAATATGTGAAAAACCTGAACTTTATAGTAGCATTTGCAATAGCATTTTATGTCTCAATTGATATTGATTTTTTAAAAATGCTTTTGCCTCAGAAACATTCTTTTTAGATTATTTGGTTTCTTCTTTATATTGCAAATTGAAGAAATTAAAAGTTATTAGAAAAACATTTCTATTTAACTAAGTCTTCTTCAGACTGCAACCATATTGCCTAAAAAATTTAATAGTTAGATGTTTTCACGTTTCTAGTTCATACAATGAGCTAATTTTATAAAAAGGAAAAGACAAAACTTCTTCTTTCTATTATTTGGCTTCATTTATTACAAAAGATTGCAAAATAATTGAAGGAAAATGAAAACTAAATGAAATAATTAAATAAGTGATCTAATTTCTAGGTGTTAATTCAATTCTATTTCTAATCAATTTTCAGTATTTTAAACTTCAATTGCTTCTATCTCCTCCTTGCCTACAGGCATAGATGTCTGAAATTATGGGTTGGATACACCCTTGAGTACTTACCATGATGACACAAGGGAAAAGTGCCACTCAGAGAACTAGACTAATACATTTAACAGTTATTCTGTTATTGGTGGCTTTAAACTCCAGATGGCTATGTCTAGTTGATTTGATTGTATTTGCCTGTAAGTTAGAAATCTGCACTGTGAAATAATAAGACCAGAAAAGGATAAATCTTGATTTACTCGAGATGACCTTTTGCTTTTGAGATATTTTTAAAGGAAAGAGAGGGGTAGTGTATTGAATGGAAATGTTGAGCAAGGTAAGTGAAAACCTTTTTGAATGTGTCTTGGTCAGTAAACTATACCAAATTGACAGGAAGTAAATATATTGACTTTCATATTGATGCAGTTACCAAGTTTCCATATGTTCTACCTACACATTTGCAAATCTGAAAAAAAATTGACTGAAGAATTCACTGAATTGTCATGCAAAAGCCTTCTCTACAAACCATGGGGTCATTTGTTAGTCCTTTCTTGAATGAAAGCCCCCACCAGGGAGGTGGCTCAGAGGTTAAAGCTTCTGCCTGCAATGCGGAAGACCCGGGTTCGATCCCTGGATAGGGAAGATCACCTGGAGAAGGAAATGGCACCCTGCTCCAGTATTCTTCCCTGGAGAATACAGTCCACGGGGTTGCAGAGTTGGACACGACTGACTTCACTTCATTTCTTGAATGATTACCCATCTCTGTAAAACTAATAGAGGTGTTCTTAAACCTAAATACATTTTTTTTTTTAAGGCAGGAAAGATAAGTAAAAGTTCATGGGAGGCTGACTGTTAACATTATCACAAATATTCTCTAGCATAAGTGATCAGGATATTGAATTTATGATAATTGAATTTAATAGCTTTTGTCATAAAAGTATTTTCAAATATGAATAAGTAACTTCTTAACCAACAATTCATCTTTTGAAAGTACTTATATTTGGATTAGAATGAAAAGTTTTAGATTTGCTTTTAGGATGCCACTTAAAAAACCAGAGAAATCTCTCACAAGCTTTAATGGATTTCTTACTAGGAGACAAGCCTTCCATCAAAATTCTGCTGTAGCTTTTCACAGCCTTGAATTCTTATGAAGTTAAAATAGTTAAATTAATCTTGACCATCTTTGTTCCTTTTTTTTNTCAGTTCTTCCTCTCATTTCAAACATGATTAGTAATTTGACTAATTTTGAAATAGTGGCCTGATTAATTGTTGTAAATGTGTGAGTACTCAGTTGTTCCTCTTTTGCAAATCCATGACTGCCACCCAGCAGGCTCCTCTGTTGTGGGGTTCTCCAGGCAAGAATATTGGAGTGGGCTGCCCTGCCCTCCTCCAGGGGATCTTGTCAACCCAGCGACTGAACCTGTCTCCTGAAGCTCCTGCACTGACAGGTGGATACTTTACCAATGTGCCACAATTGTACTAAATATTGGGCATTAAATCAAGATTGTGTGTGTGAATCATAATTGCATGAAGTTCTTAATATTGCCATCCAAAGACCTAGTTCTTTATATCTCTTGTGCCCTTGCAGTTTTGTGCAAGCTCTTCCCTGGTGGCTCAGATGGTAAATAATCTGCCTGAAATGCAGGAGACTCAGGTTTGACCTCTGGGTCAGGAAGATCCTCTGGAGAAGGGAATAGCCACCCACTTCATTATTCTTGCCAGGAGAATTCCATGGACAGAGGAGACTATGGGCTACGGTCCATGGGATCACAAACAGTCAGACACAACTGAATGCCTAACTCTTTTTCACACTTGCTTCTCTTTGGCTAAGCACACATCCCCAAATTATATGATTGCCAGTCTCCCTTGGCATGTGGTAGCAATCTCCCTTTATGATATCTTAAAGATGGATTAAGTGAGGCTGGATTTGTAGATTCTGCCTTTGGTCCTGTCAGAGACCAATGCTCTCTCTCTCCTTTGGGAACCTACAGTGAGGAAAAGCCCTGAGCCATCCTGCTTCCTTGACCCCATATCATATTCCCGAGTGATCAGAATATGGGATTTCAATTATATATTCTCTTATCATTCCAAGGAGAGATAAAATCCATGATTCTCAATTCCAAACCTCTTACTTCTATATGGTATTTATATGATTATGAACTTTGAAAGAGCCAATTTTGTAATGCTATAGTATGTGATAGTAGGCTTTTGCTTTTAATTTTGACAGTCTGAAAGCTTATTCTGAGAGCTGCTTCCAGAGAAATCTAATTATTCGTGGTTAGGAATGTTCTTCTGGTGATACCACCAGCCTCCTGGGTACCAAGCATTTCTGATGATAGGTGATTCATAAGCCCTCTGTGACATTTCCCAATGAGCTGTTTTGTCACAGGTGATCCATTTTGTCAGATGTGTTATTTCAGCCTAAGCTTTAATGTGACTATCATGTTGCTGGGCAAGCAGCTGAGAGTGTTGCATAGCTTGTCACATGCGGTACACCCTTTGAATCAGAATACATAATTTTCAAATCCCAGCGTGTGAAATTTAAATGAGAATCCCACCAAGTCACAGCTAATTTCTTCCTTCCTTACTTGATACCCGGGGGTCCGAAGTGCAAGCATTAAACTATCATAATCAGTCCTTGAAAATAAGTTAAATGAGTGCAAGGGCATAGA
Organism: Neotragus moschatus; assembly: GCA_006410615.1. Lineage (NCBI taxonomy): Eukaryota > Metazoa > Chordata > Mammalia > Artiodactyla > Bovidae > Neotragus > Neotragus moschatus. Next base: position 831,722 of record SJYA01000064.1, on the reverse strand, counting down.
TTCTCACTGGGGCAGGTTCTGTTACCTCTTCTTGCATTAGGTTACTGATGGGTGAGTTTAAGAAAGCAGTCTGTTCAGATGACAAGCTGCTTGAATCAACTGTGACAAATGCAGGCGACTCTATATGCCTGTGTGCGCATGAGCAATTCTAATATTCATGTTTCCAGTCTTACTTTATGTTCCCACCTTGCAAGTTAGTATATCTATTAAAATGTGGATTTGTAATTTCAGTACAGTTCATTTTAATACAGTAACTTATTTGCATGAGTTCTGTAAATTCAGAGGAGTTGAAGATTAGGGGCAAAGTTCCAGCATCAATACAGTATAAGTATTCAGATCATTCTTAAAAATGGCTCACTTCCCTAACTAATTTTTAAATAAACATTAGAAATTAAACTTAGAAATGCCTCATCAATGTGAAAGTAAAGTTGCTCAGTTGTGTCCGACTCTTTGCGACTCCAGGGACTGTAGCCTACCACGCTTCTCTGTCCATGGGATTTTCCAGGCAAGAGTACTGGAGTGGGGTGCCATTGCCTTCTCCAGAGGATCTTCATCAGTGTAGAATTTCCTTTAATTAGATTATTATGAAATTAGCTAAAGGGCATTTATAGACTTTGAATCCATTTAAAGAACAATTTTATACACTCCCTTGTGTTAATATTTTGAGTTTTCTTTTAAAAGTATTTTCTATTAGTCATCTTATTTGTTTTAATTTTTAATTAAACTTTTAACTTTTAATTCTTAAAAGTTATTATGTATTTAAATTTTTATAGATAGGTAACAATGTGTGCATGCATACTCAAACCATCCTGACAATAAAATCAAGCCAATTCATGTTTGAATTAAAGTAAGGAATGCAGAAAGGAAAGACACAGGGGAAAAAATAATGGTGAGCTTCACATCTATTTAAGTATACAACTAAAACTTAGCAACTAAAAGTAATATTTTATTAGAAATGACAAAAGTCTAGAGAAGGTGAATTGAAGCATATTCACATTTAAAAATTGGGGAGTAAGAGATGATATTGATACATTTGAAACTTAATATCATTATATATCACTGCAAAAGTCATACTGAATAATGTATTTTTAAATCACTGAACATGTAGTTTTAAAAAAATAATGACCTTCTTATACTGTCTTAAGCTAAAAGGAAATTTAAAGATATAATGTCCTTTTTGTTATCTAAATATTCCAAATCTATCACTGTCTTCAGCTTCATTCTTTTGTTATATTTTATTGAAATTAATTTTAATAACTTAAAATATTGTTTGTAATGATTCAGTATTCATAAAGATATCATTTTTCACTCATCTATCCATCCATATGTGTACTTTGAAAGATGCCTGAAGTGAAGCTCTCCTGATACTAGTTCTAGTTATTACTGCATAAGGATTTTGGGTGTTTTAACACATTTCTCTGTACCTTTTATTTCTTTACAAATAAATTTTTGAGTTCACAGTGGGCTTGAATCCTATAAAAATAATAAAAAATTTTATTTAAAAGATAGTAATGACCAATATGCTAAGACATTACTGATGCTTAATTCTGGGTGGTAAGAATATGTATGATATGGATGGCTTGTTTACTTCTTAGTACATTCCAGTATCATTTTAATTAAAAAATTCAAACAAATTAATAAATTACAAGATATTTTAGAACCTACTATCAATAGGAATGGTATTTCCAAAAAAAGAAGTAAGAAATTGTTTCATCATGTGGAGCTTTGTTCTGTTAGTCAGTGACCCTAATAGTTATTTTCATTCCTTGAGGGAACAAATTTTGAACCTTGTAAAATGAGGTGGAATTTTCCATAAGGGTGGAATTCATTAGCACAATATCTGCATTCTATGAAAACATCTGGTGATTTTTGTCATACTGTCTTGTGTTTAGGCTTAATTTCCTGCCAAATAAAAAGGGTGGGTTTTAAGAATAATTCACTATTTTCCTGTCCATAGACTTTTGACCAAATAAAGTATATTTGCATTAAAGTACTAAATAAGTTGCATTATAATTGTAACAGTTTTAAACTTTTCTGAAACATCTATTATTTTTCTCATTTTGAAGAGAAAATGTCACAATTCTTAGAATAAGTAAGTCCAGTTCACTTTCCAAGCAAAGTCTCCGAAGCATTCCATATAGATGCTTTAAGAAGGAAAGTAATAGTGGATGCTGTTTCCACTCATTTTCTACATAATATGCTAACTTATCAACATGTTGTTGTTATTGTTGAGTCGCTAAGTTAAGACTGAGCTTGTGTGACATCATGGACCATAGCCTGCCAGGCTCCTCTGTCCGTGGAATTTCCCAGGCAAGAATATTGAAGTGGGTTGCCATTTCCTTCTCCAGGGGATCTTTCTGACCCAGGGACTGAGCTCACATCTCCTCCATTGACAGGAGGATTCTCTGCCACTGAGCCACCTGAGAAACCCAATCTTATCAACATGATCTAATGTCAAAGAAAATGAATAGAGTTAGTTTTTTACAAAGGCAAAGATTAATCAGCTTTACTGACTTTGAGGTCAAATCTTGAAAGCAAAAAAAAAAAAAAAAAGAATGAAGTACATTTTATAATTAGAAATAGTGAAGTAATTGAAAAGTATTTTTAGAAATAACCATCTTCAGTGTTTGCATTGAACATCTGTGCATTTTCTGTGGTTTGTTAACTTGTCATAAATACATTAATGAACTGGTATATAGCTAATTTAGAATGAACAGACTGTTACTTAATGAGAGTGGTAACTGTTGTGTTATCTTTTTTGTCCCTGTTCTTTCACAGTTCTTGTCATGTGGTGAGGTGTCACCACATGTGAAATAAGTGCTTCTGGAAGTTGAAATTGAATTAAATGCAGGAAAACAATTAATTCCAGTGCAGGATTGTCTATTATTTTCAAATTGTAAGCAAGTCAAGAAATTTCCCTGATCTTAAATCACAGTTGTTTTTGTCCAGTCACTTAGTTGTGTTTGACTCTTTGTGAACCCCTGGACTGCAGTACACCAGGCTTCCCTGTCCTTCACAATCTCCCAGAGTTTGGTCAAACTCATGTCCATTGAGTCAGTGATGCCACCCCAATCATCTCATTCTCTGTCATCCCCTTCTCCTTCTGCCTTCACTCTTTCCCAGCATCAGGGCCTTTTCTAATGAGCTGGCTCTTTGCATCTGGTTGGCAAAGTTTAGGAGCTTCAACTTCAGCATTATTCCTTTCGATGAATATTCAGGATTGATTTCCTTTAGTATTGACTGGTTTGATCTCCTTGTAGTCCAAGAGACTCTCAAGAGTGTTCTCCAACACAACAGTCCAAATGTATCAATTTTTCAGCACTCAGCCTTCTTTATGGTCCAATTCTCACATTCATACATGACATAATTGTGAAAAAATACCTCTCAGTGTAAGCTGTTTTGACTATCAGTGGTGGTGGTTCAGTCGCTAAGTCATGTCCGACTCTTGCGACCTTGTGGACTGTAATTCACCAGGCTCCTCAGTCCTTGAGATTTTCCAGGCAAGAATACTGGAGTGGGTTGCCATTTCCTTCTCCAGGGGATTTTCCTGACCTACAAATCCAACCCAGGTCTCCTGCATTGCAGGCAGATTCATTACCGACTAAGCTATGACTCATCAAGGGAAGCCTTGACTATCAGTGGATCTGGGTAAAAACTAAATTTTCTAATTTCCATGATTCTGTTTCACTAGCCAAATTTATTTCCGCTTTCCTTTTCCTCCTTAAAGAGTAACATTCTGTTTATTTACTGCAGTACTCCCAACTTAAACCTCTTAATTGACACCTGCCCCCCACCACAGAATATCTCTGTCGTATCTTTGTTTAATAATTTTTAAAAATATAGTTTTCATTGAGGGAACTCTTCCCATGTATCTGAGGTAAAATCAGTTCTCTTATTGTGTGCAGGGATTGCTTTTAGATGAAAGTTCATGAGTTGGCAGAAGTGATTGAATGGGAACTAATGAGTCAATCCTGAGAGGAATTTTATGAATGGATACTATAGTGCTTTCCCTCTAATAAAACCATTGTACATGTAACATTTAGTTTATGTCGATTGCTTTTTGACACATAAATAAACCCATCTTTATATTATGCAGGATTCCTGTTAGTGGTAATATCAAGAATATAAATCTTTCCTTGTGACTTCTATTACTGTTCTTCTTCCCCAACCTGAAGTGACCTTAAGCAGGTTTTTAATTAAAGCAATGCGAGCCCCTGAGTGTATCACCTCTTTTATGCATGATCAGGTTACTTTAGCATATATTCCAACTCTCTTGTAAACTTGAATTTTATGGATAGGTAATAAAATCCTTCTTTTCAAGGTTTGCAATTTTATTTCCACCTTAAAAAAAGTGAGATATTCTTTGCTGGTGCTTATATAAGAGTGTGTAAAGTCTGAGAAATTCACAGAAAGGTGTTTTGGATGGGGTTTGCAAATGTGGACTTTTAAGCCTCTATTAATTTTTCAGCTGTTTAGAAATGAAGTGATGCTATTTTTTTCTATGCAATATATATTTGATAGAGTTTTAATTTAATTGATTTGAAACAAGACTAAATTGTGGTTTCCAGCAGAAATATTTTAATCAGTGCGTCAAGTTTTGTAGGAATAAAACCCTCAGTCTGGAAATATGCTTTAAGAACATCAGTGTACATGAAGATCATTGAATGTTAGCCGCACGTCATGTATGTCACAAATGTCAACACAGTAATATAGGGTAGGGCTTAAGAATATGGTGTTTGGAGGTAGACCAGCCTCTAACTTTTACTGTCATTATGACCTTGAGCAAGGATATTTATCTTTCTAAGATGGTTGATTTGTCTGTAAAACTGAAAGTAATTACATTATTAATTTTTAAGTTTGAGAAATTAGAGACAATGCAGTTAAAAATGCTGATCACAAAGGGAGCTCTCTAAAATGTTTACTTTTTCAATTATTTATTCAAACTTTAAATAACTAAAGAACTTCCCTCTTACTCAGCCCTAAATAGGAGGCCTCAAATAGTTTAGTGAACTTTTTAGTCTCTTGAAACCTCCATCATTTACTCAAAAGTAAGTTTTTATATTATACATTGTGAATTTTTAAAAGTTGATTAATTTTTCACTTTCCAATACCAGTTTTCCTCCTTTTTGTATAGACCAAAGACTAACCCAAGTTTTGCCTATGTCTTAACACTAATGAAGGACTCACCACTTTGAACTAGGTAAGTCTGTAATACCAGGTCTGTCCATATTCCAAGCTGGTTCAAGAAATACCGTACATCTTTTTGTTCTGCCATAAGATATTATTTCTCTCTATAATGTTCTCTTTCTTTTCCAGTTAAGGCTGTTATGAAGATGGACACAAATTTTGCCTTTGATTAGAGTTGTTGAAATAGTTCTTTCTTTCTTTCTTCTTTTCTTTCTTCCTTATAATGTAAACCTGGAAAGCTTTCTTGATTGAAAATTACCAAATAAAGGTTGATAGCGGTAAAGTCTTTAAATATTTTCTTCACACTGTTTTAAAATACAGTATTTGTATATATGGTATGGGCTTCCCTGGTGACTCAATGGTAAAGAATCCGCCTCCCAATGTAGGAGGCACAAGAGATGAAGGTTCAATACCTGGGTTGGGAAGATCCCCTGAATAAGAAACTGGTAACCCACTCCAATAATCTCGCCTAGGAAATCCCATGGACAGAGGGGACTGGTGGGCTACAGTCCACAGGGTCACACAAGTCAGACATGATCTAGCAACTAAACAATAACAACAATATATGGTATGTATGCATGTGTGTATTTATATACATACATAGATATTTAAAATCAGTAGATGTCTACTGTTGATTATGTAACCTGATGTATATATACATTGAAGAAGGAAATGGCAACCTGCTCCCATATTCTTTTTTTTTAATTAATTAATTTAATTGGAGGATAATTACTTTACAACATTGTGATGGTTTCTGCCATACATCCACATGAATTGGTCACAGGTATACACAGGTATACACGTGTATACCTCCCTCCCACCTCCCTCCCCACCGTTTCTCTGAGTTGTCCCAGAGGACTGGTTTTGGATGCCCTGCTTCGTGCATCAAATTTTCACTGGTCATCTATTTTTACATATGGTAAGGTACATGTTTCAATGCTGTTTTCTCAAATCATCTCACCTTCACCTTCTCCCACTAGATCCAAAATTCTGTTCTTTAAATCTTTAAAGGGCAGTCTCCTTTGCTGCTCTGCATGTAGGATCATTGGTACCATCTTTCTAAATTTCCTATATATATATGTTAATATACAGTATTTGTCTTTCTCTGACTTACTGCACTTTGTATAATAGGCTCAAGGTTTATCTACCTCATTAGAACTGACTCAAATGCATTCCTTTTTATAGCTGAGTAATATTCCATTGTGTGTATGTACCACCACTTCCTTATCCATTCATCTGGCAATGGACATCTAGGTTGCTTCCATATTCTTCCCTGGAAAATTCCATGGACAGAAGAACCTGGCGGGCTATAGTCCATGGGGTCACAAAGAGTTGGACACAACTGAACACATGTGCATGCACACACGCACACACACACACACACAAACACACACACAGACACATGGTGGACAATTGCTGCTTTTAAATAAGGAACTGAATTTAAGAAGCACCTTTCCTAAGAACTGATTATTTTTAAAGCATAAGTCACTCTTAAAGCTCTCAATGATGGACTAAATTTACCCATTTTTAAATAGAGATGCTGGGTGATATATGAGGAGGAGGTATGAGCTCCTGGCTTGAAAACAGAATACTTGCACTCTAGACAGAGATCGCATTCTCTCTTAACTTAGAACTATTATTTACATTTTTTCATTCCAATTCTTTCTTTATGAGATAGCCTTAAGAGCCTAAATATGCTGAACATAAACATGTTTTTCCTTTTGTTTGGCTTTATTTTTTCTTCAGTAACTTGAGTTTTCCTCAGTATTTAATTTATGCAGGATCATGTAGTTTATGGGCTTCCCTGGGGCTCAGATGGTAAAGAATATGCCTGCAATGAAGGGGACCTGGGTTCCATCCCTCAGTTGGGAAAATCCCCTGGAGAAGAGAGTGGCAACCATGTAGTTTATATTATGTGCTATAATAAAGTTAAGTTGAATAGTTAAATAAAAATCACTCAAGTTTTCTGAGGCTGTGTCTCTTAAAAACGTATTTTATCAGAGAAATCTTTATCAAATAAATGATCCTCCGAGAGCTGAGTGAATTGTGTAAAGCTGTCTGAATGAGTTGGAGAAGTTTTCTCACAGTATGTAATAATTGAGCTTGAGGACTCTTCCAGCTGAAGATTAGAGCTACAAATTAGTCTATATTGACGGTGTTGTGAACTGAAATTAGAGATGAAAATACTTCCACCTGGAATGTTTTCTGCTTCCAGGATTAGAGAACACACTTCATGATGCCTTAAGCAACAGCCATAAAGACACCCACACATAGTGGACCAAACAAGGTGGAAATTTAGTTCTGTTTCCCATAAAAGTCTTGAGAAAGCCAGCAGGTGGGTGACTGCTCCAGGAATCCATCCAAGGTTCCAGATTCCATCTGTCTTATTATCTGCCATTTTCCAGACTGCATATATTAAAGCTACCTGAGCTGTTTGTATGTTAAGGAGTTAAGAGAATATATATAGGGAATAACCGCTAATTTTGTTTTTTATTTTTGTTTTTTGCACAAATCTGATTCTGGAGACAGATTTAATGTTTTCTGGGGAATTTACAGTTCTACAAAGCACTGGGAGATGCTGCTTCGGTTATGGTTTGTCCATTCATCTCCAGCCTTTTGGTGTCAGGAAAATGCTTAAGTGTAGAACAGAACTTCTGTACAGCACTTTCTCAAAAAGAGAAACACTAACAAAAAGAAAAAAAAATAAAGGCAAGCAAGAGATGTTAAAGACTTTTGTGCACATTTGGAGTTATAATTTCATTGACCTACAGGATTTTGAGGATTTTTATAGTCTTATGGTGACAGTTACAATTTAAAAAATGAGTCTCAAAATATGGTCATCAGGCAGTAGTCACTCTGTGGACTACAGTAAGAGGAATTAAATCAAAGATCTGTGTTATAGTTACTGTTCAAAAACATCAAAACCAGGAAAGTAATCTCTCCATTTCCAAAACAGACATGATTTAATGCCGGGGTAGATTTGGACATTATGCACCAGATACTCTTTGGAAAAGCAATTCACAGGACACTAATTGAATTTTTGGACTGTAACAGAGATTATTTCAGTGTGCCAAAAAAAAAAAAAAATTAGCAAAAGTAAAGGCTCTTCCTAATTTGATACTAAGGGAAACAAAATGATTGAAAAGTAAAGTAGAAATTGAACTATTTCCATCATCAAAATCAGGATATGAAAGGAAAGCATAAACATTTCCACTGAGGAAATTTAAACAATTTTTTTGTTTACTTTTCCAACAGCAGGAAAGATAGGTAATGAGCAGATTTTTGTCTTCACCTTATTACTATCATTGTTGTTATTTTGAGTAGAATGACTGCTCACTTGTGTTCTGTATCAAAAAACAACCAATAGGAGAATTTTTATATGGGTGCTTCCCAAGTGGCTCTCATGGTAAAGAATCTACCTTTCAATACAGGAAGCATAAGACAGGAGGGTTCCATCCCTGGGTCAGGAAGCTCCGCTGGAGTAGGAAATGGTAACCCTCTGCAGTATTCTTGCCTGGAACACTCCATGGATGGATGAGCCTGGCAGGCTACAGGACATGGGGTCTCAAAGAGTTGGATTCAACTGAGCATACAGATACAGAATTTAAAATAGGAAGTCATTTTTGAACAAGAAGACAGAATATGTCCATTTGCATATCTTCTAACTGAAAGGGATGTATTTTTATAGCTAGTAATATTGCCTGTTTACACACATAAACCAAGTAGTGTTCTAAAATTGATTCCAGGATTTTTAAAAATTCTATTTGAAAATAAGTTTTGCCATTTATGTTTATTGAATATCTTAAATTCCAGACATTTCTTTAAAATATTAGTGTGGACTCTGAAAAAGTGAAAGTGTAAGTTGCTCAGTCATGTCCAGCTCTTTGCCACGCCATGGACTGTTGCCCACCAGGCTCCTGTGTCCATGGAATTCTCCAGGCAAGAATTCTAGAGTGGGTCGCCATTTCCTCCTCCAAGGTATCTTCCCAGCTCAGGAACTGAACTCAGATCTCCTGCATTGCACGCAGATTATTTACCTTCTGAGCCACCAGGGATTATAATATGGGGGAAAATGTATCTACATTTGCATGGCTTTTATAAACCCTGTATTATATAAATTTATTCCTGTTAGCAGCATTCTGAAAGGAATTGAGTTTCTTTTTGCACATGAGTATTTTTAAAACCAGGCAATTTTAAAAGAGTTAATGATTTATTGATTTCAGTGCAGAAATTTGAAAATAAATCTACTAGGCACCTACATCCCAAAGTTCCCATTTCCCATTTACAAATTGACAGAAATCTGAATGATGTAAAGGGATATTTCTGTTAAGTGATGCTGTATGCTGCTGCTGCTGCTAAGTCACTTCAGTCGTGTCTGACTCTGTGCGACCCCACAGATGGCAGCCCACCAGGCTCCCCTGTCCCTGGGATTCTCCAGGCAAGAACACTGGAGTAGGTTACCATTTCCTTCTCAAATGCATGAAAGTGAAAAGCGAAAGTGAAGTCGCTCAGTAGTGTCCGACTCTTTGCCATCCCATGGACTGCAGCCTACCAGGCTCCTCCGTCCATGGGATTTTCCAGGCAAGAGTACTGGAGTGGGGTGCCATTGCCTTCTCCTGATGCTGTATGCTAATATCCATTTTATTATTATTTTATCATACAAGAGCAGGCTTCCCAGGTGTTGCTAATGGGAAAAATTCACCTTCCATTGATGGAAACTCTAGAGACGAGGGTTCGGTCCCTGGGTTGGGAAGGTCCCCTGAAGTAGGAAATGGCAACCTGCTCCAGTATTCTTGCCTGAAACATTCCATGAAAGAGGAGCCTGATGGGCTACAGTCCATGGGGTTGCAAAAGTTGTACAAGAAGAGCTGTTATAAATTTATTGAAATTAAGTCTTTCATTCATTCAATTTTTTCCCCTATATCAGTAAAATATTTATTACATGGCATTTTAGAGCCCTGCTACATGCTGGGGACATGGCTGTGAGAAAAACAGATATGACTCCTGCATTCACTGACTGGATGACTTTTGGGAGATCTTTTGGGTTATGGGCTATAGGTGAGTAGATCACCTAAAGCAGAAAAGCAAGGTGAATGATCTATTTTTTTCCTTATAATTTCTCAAATGGCAGTTAAACATATCTTCAGAAAAGTAGTAGATCTGTAATGGTTCCAAGAAATGTGTATTCTCATAGAAAAACACATGGCCTATTTGCTTTAGGTCACAAAACACCAGCCTTCTGATTAAAAAAAAAAAGTTTTATGGGGTTCATTCAGGTTTTTCTGTAAGATTTAACAGAAAACCCACGATGAAGTTTTTGGACAACCTAATACTTCTCTCCTTCTATCCTTCACCCACCAGTCCCTAAGTAAGTGAATGCAGGCACACATAATAGCAGAACACGAACACACCCAACCCAAAGCACTATACAGTCTTGAACGTGCTGTGCCTGTGGATTAGGCTTCAGTGCTCTTAATTGCTTAGCGTGATCAGATTCTTGTTTTACTTTCTTATACTAAGAAATATTTAAATTGTAAAATCCTCCTTATAGTATATTGTTACATTATTACTTATTACAGTTTTTACTGGAGTTTATAAGAACTATAGCTTCTTCATAATTGGAATTCTGATTATTTTTTGGAATTTAATTAGTGCTTATTGATAATGAGTCCAACATAGGATGAATTATAATTCAGCACCCAGTTGTCTAATCTTCTTGTGCTCTGTAATACATATTCTTGGGAAATGGAGACTGGGAAAATGCAAAGATGACAGAATATAATGTTATTCAAAAAATATACTTTATTCCCTTTCAAGCTCATTTAATTTGGGAGTGCAATGTAAAAAAATTTATAATTTATTGTATATTGATGGTCATAAGGA